>JAWVWS010000572.1:0-26072 GCA_033807775.1 Saussurea involucrata | reverse complement strand
AGTTTCTGATGGGTCTTCACACGGAGTATTATGCACATATTCGGTCTACTCTATTATCCCAATATCCTCTTCTGACTCTTAACGGGCGTTTCAGCAAGTCTCCCAAGAAGAAAGGATTCGAGGCATTAACCGGTTAAAGGAAGAACAACCTTCGCCTGGATGGAAATCCACGAGGTAAAACGGACAAGTCTCATCTAACCTGTTCTCATTGCCAAAAAATAGGTCATGATACTGCATGTTGTTTCGAAGTGGTCGGTTATCTAGATTGGTGGGTCGAGCGTTATGGACCATTACCAAAGACGGAAAGCAAAAATAGTAGCAACCGAGGACGAGGACGACAATCTTACACAACAGCAGGTCGTGGCAGAGGAGCGGTACGTGCAAATATCTCGACTACCCAATTCCCTCACACATCTAGAGGATCCTCCAATAGACAGAATGCAGCAGCGACGAGTCCAAGGCCCGGTCTCACAGTAGATCAATGGCAAATTCTTATTGCAGCCATGGTAATCCGCAAACTCATCGCTTGAATGGTGAGTTTGATAATCGTTCCTGGATAATTGATACAGAAGACTCTAATCATCTGACCGGTAACATTGAGTTTTTAACAGAGGTTACGGAAGTGGCTTATTGCCCAATTCGTTTACCAAACGGACAAAGCATCAGTGCTACCAAAAAATAGACAACACAACTTTCAGACAAAATTTCTCTTCACAATGAGTTCTATGTTCCTAACTTGCATTGCAATCTTTTTTTGGTGTCACAACTCGCCGACAAACTGAACTGTTTTGTCCGATTCTTGTCTGATGTGTGTGTTATACAGGACCGTCACTCGAGGGAGCAGATTGGGATGGGTGAAAGACGGGATGGACTTTACTACTTTAAATAAATTTCAACAGTTCGAGTCGCATCGACTCTTGGTTGTTTCTTCTATGGAGCTTTGGCATCGTCGTATGGGACATCCCTCAGAAAAAATAATGAAGTTACTTCCTACCGTTGGTAAATCTAGCAATTTTTTTAATAAAGCATGTGAAGTTTGTCATCATGCTAAACACCATATAAATAGTTTTCCTTTCTAAATCTACTCGGATATTTGAATTGGTACATTGCGATTTATGGGGTCCATATAATACTCCCTCGTCTTGTGGTGCACGTTATTTTTTTACTATCATAGACAATTTTTCTCGAGCAGTTTCGGTTTATTTGTTAATCGATAAAACAGAGGTATTCAAATTTTTCATGTCATTTATTGCAATGATCGACCGTCAGTTTTCTCAAAAACTTAAAATTGTGAGAAGCGACAATGGAACGGAATTTTCTTGCATGAAAGATTATTTTTTTGCCAATGGCATTCTGTTTCAAACCTCATGTGTGGGTACTCCGCAACAAAATGGAAGGGTAGAACGAAAACACAAACATATTCTAAATGTAGCCCGTGCTTTGTGATTTCAAGCCCATTTGCCTATGTTTTTTTGGGGGGAGTGTATACTAACGGCCGCTCACCTAATCAACCGTACCCCTTCGAGTGTTCTAGATGGAAAGACTCCGTATGAAATTCTCTTTGGGGTTGCACCAACGTTTAATAGTATTCGAGTCCTTAGCTCCTTATGTTTTGCCCATAATCAACATACTAAGGGGGGTAAAGTTGCTAGTCGGAGTCGAAAGTGCATGTTTATGGGGTACCCATTCGGCAAGAAAGGATGGATCTTGTTTGATTTAGAAAAACAATCTTTTTTTGTCTCAAGGGACGTGAAGTTTTTTGAGGATACTTTTCCTTACTCAAATAACGAATCACTTCAGATTCCTTTGAGTACTACACCGGAGAAACCATCTTTGGGTAGTGACGAGGTGTTTTTAAATGATGATGACACTGATGACGATAAAGCGGTACTATTTTTGAAGACGACATTGGGTCGCCAGACTTATGTGAGGCACAACACGAGGAACCATCCACTCCACCTTCTCACTCGACCAACCAAACGGGTGACGAACGAGAAACACCACCAGACTTGGGAGCTCCTACCGAGCCACGTTTAGGAAAGGGTATGCGAGAAAAAATTCCTTCCTCCCGACTCCGTGATTTTGTGGCCCATACAGTGCTCCAGACAAGTCCATCCTCCTCATCTTTCGTCTCCCAATCGCCCTCAGGTACTCCTTTCCCTATCGCACACTACATTAATTGTGACAAATTTTCAGTGCCACACAAGGCTTTTCTTGCAGCTATCACTACGGGTGTTGAACCTAAATTCTTTAAGGAAGCTGTTAAAAACCCTGCATGGCATTGTGCCATGCAAAAAGATATTCGGGCATTAGAAGACAATGCGACTTGGACAATGGAGACACTTCCACCCGGGCAAAAAGCATTGGGAAGTAAATGGGTATATAAAATAAAGTATAACTCTGACGGTACTGTCGAACGATTTAAAACACGACTGGTCGTTTTTGGACATCATCAAGTCGAAGGTATTGACTACAACGAAACTTTTGCCCCGGTGGCCAAAATGGTAACAGTTCGTGTCTTTCTAGCTGTCGCGGCATCTAAAAATTAGGAATTACATCAAATGGATGTACACAATGCGTTCCTACATGGCGACTTGGATGAAGAAGTGTACATGAGACTCCCTCCGGGCTTCATAAAACTCCTGGTCTAGTATGTCGCTTTCGTAAATCTCTTTATGGCTTGAAACAGGCACCCATGTGCTGGTTTGCTAAACTTGTGACAGCCTTGAAAAGATATGGATTCCTTCAATCCTACTCTGACTATTCGTTGTTCACTTATACTAAAGGTGAAATGCAAATCAATGTCTTAGTATATGTTGATGATTTGCTTATTTCTTGCAACAATTCCGTTGCGTTGAAACTTTTTAAAGCCTATCTTAGTGATTGCTTTCATATGAAGGACCTTGGGGTTTTGAAATATTTTCTCGGCATAGAAGTCGCACGTAATCCTACCGGGTTGTTTCTTTGTCAACGGAAATACGCCCTTGACATAATTTCTGAAACGGGTCTCTTGGCAGCAAAACCCGCTGCCTTTCCAATAGAACAAAATCACTGTCTTGCACGTGCAACGAGGCCTCTTCTAAACGACCTTGAGCCTTATCGTCGGTTGGTTGGCCGATTGATATACTTGGTCGTTACTCGTCCGAACTTAGCATACTCAGTCCATATCTTGTCTCAGTTTCTTCATGCACCTCGTCAAGAACACTTGGATGCTGCTTTAAGAGTTGTCTGCTACCTGAAAGGTTCCCCTGGTCAAGGCATCCTCTTACGTTCAGACAGCGAGCTTTCCTTGCAAGGTTAGTGTGACTCGGATTATGATGCATGCCCGCTCACTAGACGATCGATCACCGGATGGTTCGTTTTCTGTAACACCCTCAAAGTTGGAACAATCAACTAACTTTAATTTCAATAAAATAACCAAAAGAGGACAAAAATCATTTCTACAGATCATCCCTGAAAATACTTCGTAATTTAAACATCATAATTCTCACAATTAATAACTTAAGACGGGCGTTACTTAACACAAAACAAGTTGCTAATCCCAAATAAGTGCGAAAGACTTCACTAATCAAAACCACCTCTCGTGCACTCTACTAGCATTCGCCACTTCACAGTGTAGCTAAAGCTACTCCCAACCTGAGCCTGTTGCACATGCCGACAAATAAAAAGGGTTAGGCTAACGCCTAGTGAGTTCAAGAGTTTTATCATGACCATATAAATTCATAAATCGAGAGAGATGCAATTTAAGTCATGATTTCAAAAGAGTTTACTTTAGATGCAAATCACCCATTTTCCACTCACACAAATCCCATGCTGAAATCTTTAATATAAAATGATTTCTCAAAATGGACTCATCCTCAAAACCAACGTGAAAGGTGAAATGGCATTTGATTCTCAAAACGATTGAATTCATAGATAAATCGTCATAATTCCAAACATCCCAAACATGGATAGATCATAACCCATAACTCACATAAAGTGGAATTATTAACTCATATAAACATACTACATCACCGAAAACATGGATAGAAATAAATACCCAACAAAGCAACACCTTCCGGTGACGGGGGAGGCATACATTGCACGTGACGGAACACAAAAGTGGGTCACCTACTATGCAATAAAACAAACACATGGATTACTCTCGTAAACTGAGCTCAATCACTCCAGATCTATTGCCAGCGAGACTTGGGAGCCCCCAACTTCAACCACTCCAAGTCTATACATTGGGTCACTCCAAATCCATAAAACAAGCACGTTTGGGATTACACCTTACTGCCCATGGGACGTTGCCCGACCATATAGGTCCACACCTTACTTACCATGGAACCTGATGCCTATCCCGTACCAAGCACATGTGGAATTACACCTTACTGCCCATGAGACGACGCCCGACCATATAGGCCCACGCCTTACTTATCATGGAACTCGATGCCTATTCCGTGCTACAAAAGAGAAACTAACGTCTCGTAAACTGAGCTCAATCACTCCAGATCTATTGCCCGCGAGACTAGGGAAACTCAAGTGCCTATGGATCCATAGCTAACAAGGTCTAAAACGTTACACGACCCCAAATGAATAAACCAGTGCATTCAAAACATGCAATTCCCAATTAACTTAAACCATGATCAAAACTCAACTTTGAGCTATCAAAACTGGACAATTGTCCTCGAGACTTGACAAAATCCAATACCGAGCCATAAGCTCAACTGACTCAAAAGATAATTCATGAAAGTCATAACATGAGATTAAACGTAGCAACACACACTTTTGCCAATAATATTTCAAATCCATGTAAACCCGAAATAGAACCTTGAGTTGGGACAACCCTCTTTTCCAAAAAACTCACACCGTACATTTCCAAATCGTCCCATAATGTACTAAATGCATGTTTCCAAAATATACACAAAATACATTTTCATAACAAGTAGACTCCATTTATAACATAAATCAATAACCCATTTTCTCGTATGATTTATCTATCCCATTTTCCCAAAAACTCCAAATATATGTGTTTTACAATATTTACAACCATAAATACTTCAAAGGGTTAAAACCCACCAAATAATTCAACCATTGATAATTTTTATGTAAAACACATAAGTATTTGTAAAAACAACATTTTAGCATGTACAAAGTTTTCACAAAGCAACTTGAACTCACCTTGCTAGATTTAGGCTAAATCTAAATTCCCCCAAACGTAATCTCCTTTGATCAAAAGTACATCTTATTCCAAAATACAAACTTGTCCAAAAACGTAAATTGACATGATAAGGAAAAAGTGTTGGATGCCGCTACTTGTGGTGCCTTCTAAAATTCCAACCTTACTTGCTATTTCCTAAAAAGCATGTAAATGAGAGGGTCAACTATTGAATAGTTGGTGAGATCACAGGTTTTATGAGTACAACAAAGTTTGTCATAGAAACAGTTTTAATCCGCACAAGTGGATATGTCAACCGGTTGTAAAAACACTTGCTCAAGGTAATTGTATGTATAATGTTCAAGCTAGGATCCTGTTACCCGACCTATGTGACAAGACGCCCCTCTGCATGTTCTATCGTCAACAATGCGTACGAACAACAATAATTATGCACTCAAACAAGCGCGACTTGTGAGTGGGCTGTCAACCAAATAGCGCTATCCATAATTACCAACGGCTCACACTCGTGAGTTAAACGAGTAACGTAGATTAAACGGGGACTTAGTACAATAGAAAAAGCTCAAATTCTTACAACATGCCCAAACATACATACCATAGAGCATAAGCAAGTATAGCAAGATTAGTATTTCCAAGTAAACGAGACAACCGGTGCGTAAAATAATTGTTGTAACAACATGCTTTTCACCCCAAAATATGTAAAATATTAAAAAGGGGCTGTGATAACTCACTTGATGCGCGATGAAATTCCTGAAATTTCTCACGTACTACCTCGATATGATCCTACCTTGACCCTACGAACGTAAGGTCACTAGTGAGTTTTAATCTTAGGGGTTTGGTAATACCTAACTATCCAAAATGTCATAAAATGCCCTTTTATAAAATTTATTTAGGGTTTGTATTATTGTTACTTTTCAAAATAATTTATGCATGTCATCTAATGAGTGAGATTTTTCATAAAAGGGGTAGATTTACAACATAAAATAATATTATAGAATAAATGTTGCTTTTTAACCACTTTTGAGATTATTCTTTTGCTGTCCAGATTTAGGTGCCACTTTCTGTCCACTTTTGGATATATTCCAGGGGCATTTAGGTCAAGATATTTTATGTCCAGATAACTTAATGTGTTAAGAAACTTTTGACAAAAGATTCATAATTTTTAGAGGTGATTAAGTACATGGAATCATTCTTGACGTAAAATCACTACAGAAAGCTCTGCTGTTTGCGCACTGTTTTTGTGAAGACTGTTTGAAGGTCGAAATCTTGGAGTTTTTGAGTGAAACCACTTGGGTTTGAAACCTAACTCACAAAAATAATTTTCAGAAAAAGAATCACCTTATTTGGAGTATTATTGAGAAAGTTGTGAGTTTTTGAAGAGAGAGGTAGAAATCTGGCAGCATGCTGTCAAAACTAGACTTTATATATATACATCCTCTTTGTCTTTTTGTCAAGATTCTTACTCTATTTGCATGCAATCCGACTTGACACATCCCCATACAGATATTTTCAGTTTTAAAACATATTTTTAAGCCATTTAAACCACATGCATGCTATCAATCAACTCATCTTTTGTAGAAATTTGAAAATGGGTCTTTTTGAAGATTTCTTGGGTGTTTATGCCAAGAACTTCTCCATGCAACTTAAAATAGTAACTTTTTGGCACATGCATGTTGATTAAAACATGTTTTTAGTAAATGTCAAAGGGCTTTTCATACAACTTTTGGATCAAAGAGTGTAGATCTTTTAAGAAAAATTACATGTGTGCAAGTTAAGAGCCCATCTTTGATCTTAACATAGGTTTGATCATGGATTCACCACATTTTTATTAACATGCAAGTGTTATGGTGGCAAATCTACAAACATTAAGATGTTCAAAGAAGCTTATTATAAAAACTTAGATGGAACTTAGTGTAGAAAGAGGAAAACTTAAAGAAAAATGAAGAAGATTAACAAGAAGGTGTGTAGGTTTCATCCTACACACATGCATACCTTTAAAAGTTCTTGAACACTTGAACTCTCTTGAGTTTTAGGGGCTGAATTTGGAAGAGTTTTAGTGTGTGAAATGAGAGAGTAGAGAGAAGAAGAGAGTATTTTCTCTAGAGGGAGAAATTAGAAAGAGAGAGGGATGAGGGAAATGAAGTGTGATATGAGATGAAGGAAAGAAAATAAGTGGTAAAGGGGGGGGGGGCATGGGAAGAGAGAGAGAGAGAGTTAGAGTGTAAATTTGGTAAAATCATTTTGGTCCAATCACAAATTTTCTTGACATTTCTCCCTCTTTTTTTTTTTGATTTTGCTACATATATAAATTAAGTGTATTAATAGAAATACTACTAGTTGTTCTTGCTAGTATTTATTTTATAAAGTGAATACATATTTATGTATTTAAGGTATTTGAATTGGCATTTTATGAGATTTATGGATAATTTACTCATTTAGGCAAATGCTAAGCTAATTTCTCAAATTTTCCTAACAACGTCGTTTTTACTGCTAAATTCGACTGTGTTGTCTATAATGTGAGTAACTTAAACGTTCAGTGCAGTTCTAACCTGAATCACAAATTTGACGGTTGTCACACAATTTCAATCCCAAGAAAACAACTCTAGATAGGAAGTTTAGCAAAACCTCTGATTCTAGATTTTTTAATTTTTCAAAAGGCATGTAATCATGTGTTGGTGAATCAAAACAAAAGTTTATCACAATCATTTCCATGTTCTGTCAATTGTAATTGCTTTAAGCTTATGTTGAAACTCCAAAACCAACTTAATGGTCCTCATTGCATTCTGAACTGGTCACCAGAAAGAACAAACTCATAGACCATGTCCCAGAGGATGCAAGGAAAAGCCTATGGCAAACCATCCCAGAATGGAAAACGAGAGGGTAAATCAAACACTCCGAAGCCAAACGAGAAGGTAATTGCAGAAACATCATGTACAAATATGGTACTTGGACTCTGGATGTTCAAGGCACATGAATGGAAATAAAGAGTTGCTAACCTCATTCAAATATAAAATGGGAGGTGCAGTAATTTATGGTGGAGATGGGCAAGGACAGATCCGAGGCTATGGAGTATTGACAAATGGAGGTGTAACAATTTCAAAAGTTGCTTCTGTAGAAGGGTTAAATCATAATTTACTTAGCATAAGTCAACTTTGTGATCATGGTTTTGATGTCAATTTTAAGAAGAAATATTGTTCACTGTTAGTTTCAGATTCTGGTCAAGAATTGTTCAGAGCTGATAGAAAAGGCAATCTATATCGCATGAATTTCAATCCAGACCAAACATCTAATACATATAAACTCTATTAGTCTCTTTGAATAAGGAAGATACCTGGCTCTAGCATAAAATATTTGCACACTTAAAATTTTCAACTCTTGACAAGCTTGTGAAACTAAATCTGGTAAAAGGTTTACCCACTCTTAAATTTGACAGAGACCATCTATGTTCTGCATGTGAAATGGGTAAGCTCAAAAGAGCTTCACACAGACCATTGCATATGTTACATGTGGATCTCTGTGGTCCTATTTCTGTGCAAAGTCTATCCGGCAAAGAAATATATCCTGGTTTTAATTGATGAATATTATAGATATACATGGGTTGAGTTCATCAGAGCAAAGTCTGATGTCCCAGATGTACTAATCAGTTTGTTGAAAAGGATTCAGGTACTGCTTAGTTTAAAGGTACGGAAGCTGAGAAGTGATAATGGAACAGAATTCAAGAATGCAAAACTTGAATCATACCTTATAGAGGAATGTATATCTCAGAACTTCTCTGCGGCAAGAACTGCTCAACAAAGTGGTGTTGTTGAGAGGAGGAATAGAACTCTAGTTGAGGCTACCAGAACAATGTCAGCAGGATCTGATCTACCAACCAACTTCTGGGCAGAAGCAGTTTCAACAACATGTTTTACCCAAAACAGAGCCATTATTGTCAAAAGATTCAAGAAGACTGCTTATGAACTCACCAACACAGAAAACCAAATGTGAAATATTTTCATGTTTTGGGCTATAGATGCTACATCCTGAATGACAGAGATCAACATGGAAAGTTTGATAAAAAGGTTGATGAAGGAAAATTCATTGGATATTCTCTAACTTCAAAAGCCTACAGAGTCTACAATCTCAGAACCAAAGTCATTCTAGAAAGCATCAATGTATCATTTGATGACAAAGCATCAAACATCTCTGAAATCTCATCATCAGAGAGGATACACATTAGAGAGGAGCCCAGTTCCTCAAAATCAAGAGAAGCATATATCAATCTGATATTCAATGACTTCTTTGATGATGAAGATTCCTCTGAACTCATCAACAGAGGCAATCAAGTTCAAGGTTCTGAAGGACAACAACAATCAGGTACATCTCTGGCTGGTCCTTCAAAAACTCACCATCTACTTCCTTGACTACGGGTCAAATACAAGGAGAAAGTTCAAGACAACAGTAAGAGGAAGAAGAACCTGAACCAGAACCATCATCACCATTAATGACCAACATTGGAAGAAATTCCATATACACCAGTTCACCTTCACAGAGCCTTGTTGGTACCCTTCAGAGCAATGAAGCTACACTACAAAGCAGTGTACCTCAGAGCCCTGGTACCATTCCTCAAAGCTCTGAAGCTGTCTTACATCAATTTTCTTCAAAAGCACAGACACCACCTCATGTCCATCCTCCTATGACAAGATGGACAAAGGATCTCCCCCATCATCAAATCATTGGTGCTCCTACAGATGGTGTAAAGACTAGATCAGCCACAATCAATGAGGCTTTCTTTATGAACTTTTTAAGTGTAATAGAGCCAAAGAAGGTCTCTGAAGCCCTTGATAATCCAAACAGGATAGAAGCAATGCAAGAAGAGCTTCTGGAATTTGAAAGAAATAAAGTTTGGTCCTTGGTTCCTTTACCCAAAGACAAATCTGCCATTGGAACCAAGTGGGTGTTTAGAAACAAGAAAGATGAAGATGGAATCATCATTAGAAACAAGGCCAGATTGGTTGAAAAAGGATACTGCCAAAAAGAAGGCATTGATTATGATGAAACCTTTGCTCCTGTTACTAGGCTAGAAGCAATCATAATATTTCTAGCATATGCAGCCCACAAAGGATTCAAAGTTTATCAAATGGATGTCAAATCTGCCTTTCTGAATGGCAAATTTCATAAAGAAGTATATGTTAGACCTGGGTTTTGTCAATAAACCAAGTGTTAAAGATCTGATGAGAAGGCTCAGATGTTCTGATATGAAGGGTCAGAGTTCTGACTAAGAAGACTCATAAGTATTACACGGAAAGTTACTAGAGAAGTCAGAAGTTCTGGTATGCCTAATCAGATGAATGTTCAGAAGTTCTGAACAACATGTTCAGAACTTATAACTAGATACTTTTCTCAGTACTTAGTTAACTAATTAGGACACGTGTATTGTTCCTATTAGTCTTTCTTATGAAGGTGAAACTTTGAAATATGCAAGATTGTTGTATGTAGAAGTATGAGTGTTGTTAAAAGAAGAGTTTTACCTTTGTTCTTGATGTTCTTGAGGGCTGGACTTTGGAGTTTGATGGAGAGCAAAATGGAGAGAAGGAGGAGGAAACTCTTGGAGAGAGTTGAGAGGAATAGAGTGAATGGCAAAGTGTTGAAGTGAAGAGGGTGAGGGGGTATATATGGGGGAGGGGGCCGGTTTTTGGGAGAGGGAAAAGAGAGAGTGAGGAGTGTGGGTTTGGTTAAAATGATGGTGTTTTATATAATTTTAAATTTTAATTAATTTTTATTTCTTTTAATTAGTTGAATTATTGAACTTAATTGGTATTAATAATAAAATTAGTTGAATTTGCTAGTATTTATTATTTTTTTTGTAGGTTATATATATATAAACTTATACATATATAAGTGTATAAAATGTTTTTAGTTGGCATTTTATGAGATGTATGGATAATTTCCTAATTTGAGGGATTTTAGACACAAATTCTAATTTTTCCCTACTGTGTCGGGTTTACTGCTAAAACTAGACAGTGTGACATAAAATAACTGTATCTGATATATTTAGTGCAGTTCTAACCTGAACGCAATTTTGACGGTTGTCACAAAAGGTGTTGAAAACAAAGCAATCCAACATAACTCAGGGAGTGATGACTCAGCAGGTTGAAATTATTCAGGAAATTATTGATAGAATTGACAAGAGACTTACTCAGAGGAATGTGTTGTTGCAGAAAATTGTTCCTGCATTGAAAGAGCTTGGTGATACAAAGTACAAGTTTATTTGACAAAAAGGGGGAGATTGTTAGACCTGGGTTTTGTCAATAAACCAAGTGTTAAAGATCTGATGAGAAGGCTCAGATGTTCTGATATGAAGGGTCAGAGTTCTGACTAAGAAGACTCAGAAGTATTACACGGAAAGTTACTAGAGAAGTCAGAAGTTCTGGTATGCCTAATCAGATGAATGTTCAGAAGTTCTGAACAACATGTTCAGAACTTATAACTAGATACTTTTCTCAGTACTTAGTTAACTAATTAGGACACGTGTATTGTTCCTATTAGTCTTTCTTGTACGTACTGTAGCTTTAGTGGTTCCGTTGCAGTATATATAGTGGTTAGCACTGTTTCGCTAACTAACTTTCCCGCATATTCTTGTATTCATATTTTGTAATCTTTGAGATACGCTCTCTCTAAGATCTGTAAATCTGTTCTTCATTGAATACAAGTGTTCTTGATCAAATTACTTCTCGATTACTATTCTATTCATTGTTATATTGATTGTAAGAGTGGATCCTGAACTAACAGTATATGTCCAGCAACCACCTGGATTTGAAAGATCAGAGTTTCCAGACCATGTGTATCTACTTGACAAAGCTCTGTATGGCCTTAAACAAGCCCCCAGAGCCTTGTATGAAACTCTGTCAACGTTTCTATTAAATAACCACTTTGAGAAAGGTATTGTGGATACTACCTTGTTCATTAAGAGATTCAAACATGAGCTTCTTTTGGTACAAATATATGTTGATGACATTATCTTTGGGTCTACTAATCAAAAGTATTGTGACAGGTTTTCAGAGTTGATGAAAAGTGAATTTAAAATGAGCATGATGGGAGAACTTTCATTCTTCCTAGGTTTACAAGTCAAACAAACTGTCAGAGGCACTTTTATAAGTCGATCCAAATATGTCTCTTTTATTTTAAGAAAATATAAGCTCAACAATTCAACTCCTATGAAAACACCTATTGCCATTGGAGTTAAACTTGATCATGATCCAGATGGTCAATTTGTTGATGTCAAGACCTACAAAGGCATGATAGGTTCACTTTTATACTTAACAGCAAGCAGACCTGATATTATGTTTGCAACCTGTCTTTGTGCTAGATTCCAAGCTAATCCAAAGGAATCTCATTTGTCTGTTGTCAAAATAATTTTCAAATATCTCAAAGGGACTCAATTTTTGGGTCTCTGGTATCCTCTTAACTCTGGCTTTGAGCTTGTAGCATACACAGATTCAGACTATGGAGGATGCATGAATAACAGCAAGAGTACTTCTAGTAGTTTTCAATTACTTGGAGACAAGTTAGTGAGTTGGACATCCAAGAAGCAAAATTGTGTGTCAACCTCTACAGCAGAAGCAGAATATGTGGCTGCTGCTAGTTGTTGTTCACAAGTAATCTGGATGAAGACTCAGCTCATAGACTATGGTCTTGAGTATAACAGAGTTCCAATTCTCTGTGACTCCAAGAGTGCCATTGCAATCACAACAAATCAAGTTCAGCACTCAAAGACAAAGCACATTGATATAAGGTAGCACTTTATCGAAGACCATGTTGAAAAGGGAACAATTGAGATGTATATTGTCTCAACTGACTTTCAACTTGCTGACTTGTTCACAAAACCTCTTGATGATAGGAGATTTAATTTCTTAATCAGCAAGTTGGGTATGCTCAATATGTCTTCCTGATCTCTGGACAAAAGGTCAGAGCCTCTGACATCCATCTCAAAGCTTCTGATAGAGTTATTAGGTAGTACTTTTGTCAGAACCTCTATTGTTCTCTTCAGAGTTACTTTAGCATACTTTCAACATTTCTTTTTGTTCTCAAACCTCTGATATGTCCATTAGAGCCTCTTAAAAATAGCTCATTTCATCTTATTCTTTCAATATTTTTCAAGCAATGCACACTTTAAGGGGGAGCTTAAAAGCTTTAATCTGAGAAAATAGCTCAACATTTAAGGGGGGCAAGTCTAATATCTCAGACTCTCTGAATATTGTGACTTAGCAAAAATCAATCATGAAGAAAACACATTTGAGAAGGGAAAACCTATTCTGATAAAAACAACTTTGAATATATCTCTGAACTTTTTCTTCAGCATTGGGTCTCTGAAACTTCATCAGAACCTCTGATCCTAACATCAGAGCCTCTGTGATACTTTCTGAACTCAGATTCCTGGTTAAAGAATTCGTTGATTACTTCCGTATCAGAATTAGGATTTTTAAATGATTTTTGGGTATTAAAGGTGAAACATGTTGAGAAGGGATACTTGAAACAATGCCAGAAGAAATACTCATCAGAGCCTTACTATCAGAATAAATACTCAACAGAGCCTCTGTTATTTTTAAATGCCTTGTGCATTTTCTGAAATAACTTGGACTCTAGATGCGGGTTATTTCTGAGCCTGAACCACCTGTCACCTGCTAAACCCTAACCGTGATGGTTCCATCTCAAAAAACTGTCAGTCCCAAGACACACGTGGCATCACCTGATAGGCCAACTGGCATGCAGATGTACCCAAGTCTCTCCTAGACGTTGTTCCATTAACCTGACACTTGAGTACCTTCCTAATCGTTATTCTAAATCGAATATAAAAACCGACCTAAACCCTCATTTCACTCTTTACGGTTTCAAATTTCCCTGAGAGTCACTTTCCCTCTCTCAATCATTCATCATCTTCTTGTGTGTTCTTCAAACCTCAAACCTGCGAAAATGGTTGCACCCCAACATTCTGCTGAATCGAGCAGAGTCGCACCTGTTGATCATATTGAAATCCAACCATATCAATTCAATAGCAACAACTTCTCGGACGATTTGAGCCCAACCAGATACGAACCCCTGTACCAAATAATCCTAGAGTTCTTCAGATTGTCTGAACTCTTTCACGCATTAACCATGGTCGACACTACTCTACAATAATGTACGTCCAACAATGGTGGACCACTTGCCAGTTCGTTGAAGATCAAGAGGATATTGTTGGGAAGGTCGATGTTGCTCAAGGAGGAGCAGGAATGGTCAGGATTCGACCACGAACACTTCAGAGGATTTTCAGATTCTTCACACCAGAACATGTGCATATCGATTCCTATGAAATCTCCCCAAACCAACACACCCTGGTTGAGTTCCTGAAATTTTTAGGTTACAATGATACCACCATAACCAGAGTTAGACAATTCAGGAGGAAACATCTCCCACCCATCTGGAATTTCTAGTTCAGCGTCCTCAACAGAACCCTGACTTCCAAATCTGGAAGTCTAGATCAAACGAGCCCTGCCATACTAACTATCATGTATGGTTTGTACTTCAAGAGAAATTTTGACTATGGATCGATTATGTATGAAGAGCTTCAAATTGTGGTGGACAACAAGACCAAGGCCCTTGCCAGAGGGAAATTAATTGGGGAGGACAAGGTGTTGAAATATGTGATGTTTCCAAGGTTCATAGCACTAGCCATCAGAGCTGCATTTGAAAAGCTTCAACTTGTTCAGGAAGGAGCCCCTACACCTCTCTGAACGATGGCATCTTTCAAACTTTCAAAATTCGGTACGTATCCAAGTACTCGCAGAGTTCCTATCCATTTCCTCTTGCAAAATTCGGTACGTATCCAAGTACTCGCAAAATTCGGTATGTATCCAAGCTTCAAATTGTATTGATTCAAGAGAATCACCCATCCGTTTCCTCCTATAGAAATGTTGCTCAGTCTCAAGGGCCTGAGGTGAGATCCCCAGCGTTCTTAGGTTCTGAGCCCCAAAACTACATATTATCAGAGGAAGAGGAGGAGTTAGTAGAGGTCAGAGCACCCACAGAGGGGTATGCCTCAGAGGGTGAAAAGGAGCCTTCAGAACGAGGGGCAGAAAGTTTGTCCTCCTCTAAAGAAGAAGAAGAAGAGTAGAGTGTTGAGTTCCATGTGCGTTCTGACCCATTAGGTGCCGAGAGCTCTGAGAGAATAGTACAAGATGTTCCTCAGAACACACATAAGTATTTTAGGACACCATCGCTCACTCCCTGTGCTACCGACAAGACAGTCCAGTGTCAGAGCACATTGAAGCAGAGGTGCACGCCTCAAACCCCAACCAGCTTAAGCCGTTAGAGGCAATTCCTTCTACCTCTGACATGCACAATACCGGGAAAGCTAATTTTGACAACTTTACCCGCCCTCCCCAGGGTACCAGAGATATTCCACACAATGAAGCCTTTGTGGCTCATTTAGATGACTTGTTCAATAGAACCGGGATTTTTTACATCCCACATAGTCTTTGCCCAACTCAGGGGCAATGGGAGACCTTAGTCGAGCATGGGATAACTTGTCTGGACAACAGGAAATCCAATCACATCAGATTTTCTTCTTCTGAATCTGAGGAGGAAGAGGAAAATATGATCAGAACACCCCAAGAAGATTCTCCTTTGAGACAACTTTAAGGACAAGGTGGAAGTCCTTCCAAAGTCAACCTCAACACAGCTCTGAACGAAGGCCTCTTTGAACTCGAGAGAAACTTGGAATCATGTGTTGATCCCAAGGTTACCCCCTCTGACCTTATCACAAAAGCAGAGTTCACAAGCTTCTGTGATGAGATCAGAAACTCCTTGAATGAGTTTAAACTTACAGCCACAAGTACTTCAGCACAGAGATCTACTTTTGACAGATCTGGAGAAGAAGTCCTCTGATGAATCCAAGGCGATGCAGACTGAAGTTAAAGCTCTCAGAAATAAGCTTGCCACACCAGAGGGAGAATGCCAACAGAGTCATCCCAACTCCCTCTGTCGTACTTTCTGAAGCCAATCTCAGCACCATCTCTGAGGTAATTGCTAAAACTATTGCTGATGCTTTTTCTGCTCTTCCCAAGCCATCAACAAAGGCCACACCAACTCTTGTCACCATTCCAACTACTGCTACCACTTCCACCTCTGCTCCAGCCCCAACTCCTCTTCATCCTAATGATCAACCTATCACGAGAGGGGATATGGGAGCTTTCAGAAAAGATGTGCTCAGCCGAATGATGACTATATCTTTGAAGTTTGTGGCAAAGGCAACCGCAACATAGAAGCATATTCAAAATTCTCTTGATGCGCATAAGGTAAACGTCAGCAATCAAGTAGATGAGGTTCGAATGGCTGCAACAGAACTAGAAGACACCTTGAAGTCTGTTGATGCAAACTTTGATGTGATTGTGTCTGCCAAAGCCTCCAGCAAGAGAAAATCCACTGAAGAGTTGTCTGGCAGAGACTCCAAGAGGGAAAGGTTTGTTGTTACAGATGACAGTGGTCAGATGTTGGGGAAGACTTATCTGAACAACAAAAGGGGGAGAGAGTCTTCTTTAGAGACATCGGCTACAGTTTCCAAAACAAACCTATCAGAGCCCGTGAAGCAAAAACCTCAACCTCCACAGAACCTATCAGACAAACCATCCTTGTTGTATCACCATCCAAGCCACCATCAAGAACTGAGCCAGAGAGGCCACAAAACCAAGCCTCTGCTGATGTACAACCTAACCAACCCAACCCTGAAAATTCTATGATTCTCCAGGTCCCTCTCAGAATGAAACATCAGAAGCTATGGAGATTATGACAGAAGAAGATGAGAAGAGAGAAAGTGATGAGAAAGAGAGAGCTGAGAAAGAAAAAGAAAAAGCCAAATGTAAGATTTCAGAAGGACAAGATCCTAATCCAAATCAAATCATACCTAAAGTCCTTTCTGAAATCAATGCTGAAGTCACCACAAAGCCTCCAACAGAGCACATGGCAGAAAAAACTCCAGAGCAACAACAACAACAACAACAAGTACCAGAAAGCTCCTCACGTTCAGAATCAACACCATCAATGGAAGAGGTATTCCACTTTTTATATGCTGATAGAGACCTAATTCCTCAGGATTCCATTCCCTCCAATCCATATCTAAACCCCAAAAGAGCAAGCATGATGAGCCATAAAAGATAGAGGTTCGTCAATGAGAAAATGAACCTTAGTAGGAGAGCTTACTCAGAGCATGGCATCACCAAGGTCGAGAGGTTATATCACAAAAACTTCACCTACAACAAAGTCATCTACCATGAGTACGTTGTGGAAAGAAGTGACAAGGAGATGCATGTATTCAATGATAATGATTTGGTTCTTCTCAACCCCTATGATCTGCTTCATCTCAATGCATACTGTGTGAACTTCTCTGACAGACACAAGCCTGCCCAAACTGCAAGATTTGAGGTTGAAATGCCAATGGAGGAAGATGTCAATCTCAGGACCCAGATCGACTTTCAACATGGCATCACTTTCGAGCTGGAAAAACTGAGCATTGGTCCTCCAAATGAGAGCATTGAAGGACTTGAGCATCATCCTACTAGATCCCTGATAGTTGAACCTGAAGCATTCATTATACGCCAGAAAGGGGTAAAGAAGGCGATTCGTTCAAGTGAAGTGCCAAATTAGTCGTCTCAATCGCTGAAGGTGCTAAGGAAGATTGTCCAAGGACAAGTTGGAAGATCCAAGTGCCCTGAAAACATCATTAAAAGTTTCCTTCAGAACATAGATCTTACCTTAGAGTTTAGAGGTTTAATTATGAGATTTGATAGGATTCTGAGAGGACACCAGAGATACCACAAAAGACATAGCAGAGGATCATCAGAAGACCGTCAGAGACCAACTGCCAGAGACCAAGACTTTAGAAGATCATCAGAGCTCTGGCAATTGACCTCTGATGACCAAGACCTCTATAGAACCTCAAGACTCATAGAAATCTCACAAGTGTTAGAGCAGTGTTTGCACTTTCCACGTCAGCCACAAAGGACAACAACACACTTTACACGTGTCATTCCAGGGTTAGATAGTACACTATTTTACAGTTTATCAGGCTATAAATAGAGAGTAGTGGAGCACACAATTGTAAGAATTCTGTTAGAACACGCTCACTGAACATTCCATTCCATTATCTGTGTATGATTTGTAGCCTAAGAGAATTTAGAAGAAACATACACACTAAGGTGTTTTTGGTGTTCATCATTATAATATACGAGCAATTTGTTTATGATTCATATCTTGTTTATTGTTTAAGTATATTATTTCTCTCTAGTCGTTATTATTCATACAATCACTCATCTACAAATAACTCTATTATGCTTCCCCTATATCTGATGTGTCTGTTTGTTCATGGGACAAGGTGAATCTGGGAACCAACAAATATTTCATAAAGTAAAGCCAAGTGGTTCGAGAATAATCATCAACAAATGTAACGAAATACTTAAAACCAAGTTTTGAGGTAACAGGATAGGTTCCCCAAACATCAGAGTGGACTAACTCAAATGGGGATGATGCCCGCTTATTACAGACTCTAGGACTTAAATGAGCGCGCTGATGTTTGGCAAAACTGACATGACTCGCACTGTAAAGAATATAAAGATGAAAATTCAGGACACAATCGACAATGAACTTCAAGCGGAGATGATGAGCTGGAATAAGTCAAAGAGTAAGGTGGTTGACGTTCAAATATGTATAGGCCGTCAGATTCCCATCCTCTACCAATAATCCTCTTCGTCGACAGATCCGGAAAGATACAAAATTCAGGAAAGAATGAGACACAACAATTCTGAGAACGAGTAATCTTGTTGACTGATAATAAATTGAACGAAAAATTAGGTAGGCTCAGTACGGAAGATAACGAAACAGACGGGGAAAGATCGATGGTGCCAAAACCAAGAACAGGTGGGGAAGACCCATTAGCAATTGTGACGTGTGATGGAGATGTGTGTTTATTGAAATTAGAGAAGAGAGTGGGATTACCTGTCATGTGATCTGAAGCACCTGAATTAATAACCCATTTGGAGGCAGAAGATAATAGGCTTGTACTAGAGTCACCTGTCTCAGCAAATGCAGCAGTCGGAGCAAAGTGTATATTCTTGTGCGGGTATAATGACAGTACTGTCTGAGGCAGAAGCAAAGTGTGTTGATGAGCTCCTCGGATGTCTGGCCAAAAGCTTCTTACACGTGCGCTTGGTGTGGTCGAGCTCATGACAGTAGTAACATTCAACACCATCAGAATCTAGAACCAGAGCCCGTGAATCAGTTGTTTGGTCACTGTGGCCGCCTCTAGAGCCTCCATGAAACCCTCCTCAGGAGCCACCACAGAATCCTCCATGAAATCCTCCTCGGCTAACAAAAGCACTGTTGTGATCCACAGATTCAGAAGACTGAAGATTCTCATTCCGAAAACACGAGCAAATGTTTCCTGAAGAGAGGGAATAGAAGATTCATTCAAGAACTAAGATCTGATAGAGTCATATTCTGGTCGTAAGCCGGTCAAGAAACTAATAATAGCCACTTGTTCCCTTTGAGTCTGCATAGCTTTGACATCAGCACTTAACGGAAGAAGAGAGTTAAGCTCCTCATATACCTTCTTCAACTCCATGACATAAGTAGTGAGTAATCGGTCCTGCTGTTCTCCACAATGAAAGGACTTACAAATGCTATAGATTCGAGAAATGTTACTTTTCCTAGAATATAAAAACTCACGATAATCCATAAGCTCTTTCACGTATTCACAATGACTAACCAGAGACGAACAAACGGCTTAATAGCATTGATAATCTGCAAGTACAAACGAGTATCACTTTGTAACCAGGAATTGGATTCGGAATCGTTGCCTTTAGGAGGATCAGATGTGAGATCAGAACCTATTCCCATGCTTCGGAGATATTGTGGATCCCAGATTAACAAGTGCAAAGCAAAGAATCAACACAATATGATATGAATGTCATAAATCTCACTTGATTGAATAGCATAAAGATGATGAACACTGTAGGCGTACATAGGTAATTAGAAACTGATAAATAGGTTATTAACCCTAATTATGAAACAAAGAAAACTATTTATATCCCCAAAGGGATAGTTACAAGAATTGACGATATTAGTCCCTGAACTTCTATTCAAGAGACAATAAGACCTAACAATCTCCCCCTTTGAATTGAAGTTCGATCTCATGCCAGTTCGGGACATATCGCTTACGGATAGCAAAAAGAATTTCTAAGTGCCGGATGGATTTTCTGAATTCCAGCTTGTCTTCAATCTCCTTGAGGAGCTCTTTGGCAAGATACTTTCTGACGTTGGTGTACTTTTCTGTCGAATCTCTTTCCTCTTCTTCAATAATCTTTCTCTGCACATTCTGAATCTTCATCAAAGTCCCTTCACTAAATTTATGCAGCTCACTTATCCTCATAAACCGTTTCTCTCCCTTGTCGTTCAGATACACGATCCCCGTCTCTAGTTTGAGTAAGAGAGTATGTACATGTACATCTTCAGCTTCAGGAAGAGTCAGATTGGGCTTCAGCACATTAACCTTCTTCTGGTTGCTTTCTAATCCCAACAGAAAGTCGTTGATGTATGAGAGGGTAATGGTGCACTTCATGAATCTCTTTATGGTTTCAAGGGCATTGGTGTATGGAAGTGGTCGGATAGTACGGGTCTTTAACTCTTTAAGAAGTATCGGGAAGTCGTTCAGATTCAGTTTTTTGAAGTCGGCTTTCGAGAATACCCATTCCTTTCCATCTTCCCTTTTGACTTTAAAACCGGGAACCATACATTCAGAACTTTATCGGACACGATCTCCACAATTTCTGTTATTTTGTGGATGGTTCTGACTTCGTGTACCATTCTGCATCTCTTCATTAGCTCTAAATACTGAGAACGAATCGGTTCTGCCAGATCTGAGACCCCGTGATACATAACCGGGTCGAGTGGTTTGATCCAGTGGACGAAAATCTTCTTATGCTATTCTTCTAAGTATGGAACCAGGATTCGGACTCTCTCCCAATGAACTGGTTGAATTGGTTGAGGTTGAGCCGTTTCCGGGTAAGGAGTTGGAAGTTCAGATGTACCAGCAGTGTCGTGAAGGTCATGCTGAGAAATTGTTACCTATTCGCTCTGAAGGAGGAACTGATCGTAATCTTCGTCATTCATAAATTCCTCTTCATCTGAGAAGTTCCATTGAGCATCCGTCTCTGATTGAATGGCTGAAACTGCTTTCTCTCTCCATTCTGATTCCATTTCCGGATTGTCGTCGGAGTCCTCATCAATTAATTCCAGGACTGGCCTTTTCGGAACTGTCAGCATCACAAGATCTTCTGGTTCTCCCTCGGGATTTTCAACCATTGGGAGTGCTGACTCTGGCACTTGATCTCTGACCAGTGTAGATAACTCCATGTCCTGAACTATATATGAGTCGTCTGGCTTTTGGTGTGGTTCAGTTTCAGCTGGAGTGTCGGTTAAAGGTTTTGTCGCTGAGGTTGACAGCTCAGTCAGTCTTTGTCTTTTCTCCCCCTTATGTTAGTCAGGATCCTCCTGACCATCATGTCGTCTTTTTTATCCTTGGGCTTGACCCTTGCAGGTGATTTCGAGGCTGGCAACCTGATAACTCTATTTTTAGAGTCATTCTTTCCTTTTATTTTTAGTTTATTTTATCGAATTTTAGCCAACTCACTTCTCAAAACCTCCATTCTTGGTAATATTAATTTACGAAAATGAGCAAAAAGGGTGAACCATAGTCTTTAATAAATTATTTGGTGGAGTTTTGTTGCTTTTTCACGAAACTCTCGCAGTGACTTGCGCATCCCACTCCAGACCCCACTATCGAGCAGATAAGAAGACAAAAGAAAATTAACTCTTAGTTGGGAAGTAAAGTATTGGAGAATAGAAGGTTCAGTTGCAGAAGGCATGGGATTGAGTAGTACAAAGTGTTCCTAAAAGCATGGCAAAAGGAATTAAATAATAACACCCATGGTACTTTAAAGTTGACTTTGTGGGAAGGTGAAGGGTCCTATGGGTAAAAGAGCTACAAATTGGTGGATTGAAGTGTTGCACAGAGAAGCTGAATTTTATGTTTTCTCACTTCAGTCCTTATTCTCTAGTCATAACCCATCTTTTGTAAAACCCAACCTTTTCCATTTAGTATAAAAAGGGGTGTTGGGTTCTATTTACTTCATTTTTGGACATCCTTCAATATCTCAACTACTACATTTAGTGATAGAATAGTTTTAGCTCTCTAATTTACTGTTGTAGTCTTTAATTTCTTGCATTTAAATTCCCTAGTGTAATCGTTAATTCCAAGTTACCAGTGGGAGTGACGTACCTGATAATGCCGTTTTACGAAATTATTTTGATCCCGAAATCGGTCAGTTAGTTGTGAGTTTCCAAGTAAAATAGTAGAATTTGATGGTTTTAATGAGTAAGTACAGGTTTTTATGAAAGAGTGTTGAAGGAAGAGTTTTTGGATCAATTGGAGCAAGTTGGCAACTTCCTGAGCGAAAAAAGAGAAATCAGATTTTAAGACCAAACAGTGACCTGCGCGTCTCTCTGCGCTGCTCCACACGTGCCACCAGACGCGCATCCCTCTGTTCATTTTGCACTCCAGTCCTCTACGCGTCTCACGGCGCGGCCCAACACGCGCCGCCATACGCGCCAAGCTTCTGAGCGTTTTTATTCTATTTGTCGGCTAGGGTTGAGGCATTATTCATTAGTTATGGCTTGGGACTTTCTCTAGGCGATTTTGGGAGCGAAGAGGCGATTTTTGAAGGCAAGAAGAGGGCTAGAAACATCAAATAACGAGAATCAACAAGGCGAATCGAATACGTTCATCGACTACTTAAGCTTTTCCGGGAGTCCATAGATTTCATTTTCTTTTAGAACATTCATGTTTACTTTCGTTTCAATCTTTTCATTTCTGAGTTTTGAAACCCCCAATATGAACTAATCCGTTCATGTTGGGGGGTTGGTTTGAATCATGGTTGGATAATCGTTTAGCTTTACAGATAGATGTGATTGGTTTGATTTAGATGGATGAAACATTTGGGATTGTTCTTAATGCTTGTAATAGTCCGATCAACTATTATTTGATTGTATGAATCTTTTAACGTTTGAGAGAAGTTTTAAGGTTTGATTAATCCTTCATGTCTTGGTTGAATTTGAGATAGTAATATGATAATTCAATCTTTGTGGCGTTTGTTCAATTACTTTTGTTAAGATCGAAAGATGATACAATGCGTTGAATGATATTTGCTATAACTTGATAGAGTATAGTAATGGAATGTGATTATGCATGTCATCCTGAAGTTATTTCAATCATATCAATGTTGTTAGTTAAGTGATTGTTTACCTGAGGAATCCAACCCTCCAACTCTCTCTCTTATCTGAATTAATTAAAATTTTAATTCGTGTTTCGACAATCAACAAACCAAATCAATTTGCATTAGTCTAATTAATAGTCTATACAGTCATTGTGGTACTTGACACCTGGTTCCTTTGGTTCGATACTCGTACTTTCTAAGTACTATTACTTGATTCGACCCGTACACTTGCGGTAGATTTAGGGGGGTGCAAACCCACCTATCAAGTTTTTGGCACCGTTGCCGGGGAACCTGTTTTGTGTGAATATCATTACCAGCTGTAGAAATTATTACATTAGACACCCTGTTTTTATTTTATTTTAATTTGCTTTGAAAGTTCATTTATTTTTGGGTTTTGAGATTTTTTATTTTCTCCGTTACATGTTACCTCTTGGTTTATGCCAAGAAGGAGACTATTTCGGGAATTACTACCGATTGACCCGGAGATAGAACGGACTGCCAAAGACCTGAGACGGCAAGCACGAAACAGAATGGCTGACGTCAACATCCATGTTGAAAATGATTGGGAAGAGGGGATGCCCATCAATAATGGTCCTCCATTGAACAATGGTCAACCACCTCCAAATGCAAATGCGAACAACAATGCCAATCATGGTCTCAACCACAACGCCAATCACAATGTCAATCATCCACCACCGCCACCACAAAGGGTACCAATGAGAAATTTCGCCAACCCGAACATGGGAGCTGCACAACGAGGACCCTATGCACCTCCGATAGCTGCTAACAATTTTGAAATTAAACTGGGTACCATCCAATTGGTGCAATCGAACATGTTTGGAGGTGCACCAACTGAAGATCCCCATGCACACTTGCGCGCATTTGAAAAGATATGCAATACTTTCAAGGTAAATGGGGCTGATCAAGATTCGATCAAGATACGGTTGTTCCCGTTTTCATTGAGGGAACAAGCTACTACTTGGGAAGAGAGTATACCACCTGGGTCGATTCGAACTTGGAACGATATGGTAACGGCTTTTCTCAACAAGTTCTTTCCACCGGGGCGAACGGCTCAACTGTTATCCGACATCACGCATTTCTCGCAATGGGATCAAGAGTCTTTGTACGAGGCAAGGGAAAGATACAAAGGGATGCTCAAGAAGTGTCCACATCATGGGTTACAAGAGTGGATGATTATCCAAACATTCTATGTGGGGTTACACCCTCAATTTAAGAATGACCTCACAGCTGCTGCAGGTGGAGCCTTAATGAACAAATCCTATGAGGAAGCGGTTGAGTTGATAGAAAATTTGGCAGAACATAGCTATTCCACTCCAAGATCCGCTGTTAGAAAAGTCGCAAGCGTGCAAGAAACAGAAGAGTTAAAGGCTATAAAGGCACAATTGAATGCGTTGACTAATCAATTGAGAGGAGCTACTATTCAACCGAATGTTCAGAATGTTTATCGTCCCCCAGGTTATAATCAGAGGAAACATGATGAGGGGCAAACTTCAGAAAAGAAGCTGGGATTAGAAGACATGATAATGAAATTCATGTCAAAGATGGAAGGTGCGGTTGAAGGATTGGCAAGTACAGTGGGTAAGGTGAAGGCGACAACTGGCCAAAATACCGCCTCAATCAAGATGTTAGAAAGACAAGTCGGACAAATAGCTGAAGCACTACAATCACGGACTCAAGGTCAATTCCCTGGTCACACTGAACGAATACCAAGAGAGGAGTGCAAGGCTATTCATCTGAGAAGTGGAAAGGAGTTGATTATAGACCCTACCCGAAGACCATTGACTGATGACACTGAAGCTGAAGGTACTGAAATGGGTCCCATCAAGGTAGAAGAGGTTGAGGTAGACGAGAAGATAGAGATTGAAATGTCGAAGAATAGAGATAAGGGGAAGGAACAAGAGAGCACTCCATCAAAGATGATAGGAAAACCATATATGCCACCACTACCTTTTCTGAATCGGTTGAAGGCACACAAGGATGAGGAACAACTCAAGAAATTTCTTGACATTTTCAAGAAGTTACACATCAATATTCCATTTGCGGAGGCACTGGCACAAATGCCAAGTTATCTCAGGTTCATGAAAGACATTTTCTCCAACAAGAGAAAGATCGAGGAGCATGCCACGGTTACACTTACTGAAGAGTGCAGTGCTATCATTCAGCACAAGCTTCCCCCGAAGCTTAAGGATCCAGGGAGTTTTACTATCCCTGTTCAAATGGAAAAATCTAATTTCAGTAAGTCATTATGTGATCTTGGTGCAAGTGTTAATTTAATGCCTTTATCCATTTTCAGGAAACTTGGCTTGAGGGAAGTGAAGCCAACAAACATGACACTTCAACTTGCAGATAGATCGGTGAAGTATCCTTATGGAATAGTGGAAGACGTTTTGGTAAAGGTTGGAAAGTTTTATTTTCCAGTTGATTTCGTAGTTCTAGATGTGGAGGAAGATGTTGAGATGCCATTGATTTTGGGAAGACCATTCTTAGCCACAAGCAAAGATTTGATAGACATGGAAGAAGGTATGATGACTTTCAGAGTGGGGAATGAGAAG
>JAWVWS010000571.1:0-23928 GCA_033807775.1 Saussurea involucrata | reverse complement strand
GAGTCTGAACCGTAATCGTGATGTATGGAACATCTAAGGTTGGGAGACAACCGAAGTCGTCAGACCAGGAATTATTCAAGTTGTCGGAGTGTTCTTCCGGACATAAGTACAGTGTACTTGAAGAGAATTGTTGGTAAGAAATTGTTTGGGGAATTGCCTTTATAGACGACGTGGGAAATTTTGATTCTAGTTGGGAATGGATGAATTATGGTCTACGGTCAGTCGGTTAACCTTGGGTTGCAAAGGATATAGATTTCGGGGACGAAATCATTATAAGGTTGGGTGGATTGTAACACCCCGAATTTTCGTGTAAGCCACACTTGAGCTCTTGGCGTGTTTATTTTGAATATGTGTATACGTATGTATATATATATATATCTAGTTGTATGTAAAGATATGTACGAGTATATACTCTTGTTAAGCATGCAAACCCTAAGCTTCCCAGCATTGAACTCTTTACCATATTCGAGTAACCGACCTACCGTGCTGAAGGATCACTTCACGCCGCAAACGGAACCCAAATCAGCAGTTGCAACTATGGCAGCGACTATGCCCGGCGACAATGCCCAGGGCATAGTCGCATGTCCATTTTCGCGATGGGAGGATCAAACTCGAAATCAAACAGAAAGTGGGGCAGAGGCAGCGACTTTGCCCTGCGACAATGCCCAGGGCAAAGTAGTGGGGGCATAGTCGCGCAAGGGGGATCGGGTTCCGGTTGAAAAGCTGATTTTAAGAGGGTTGCGGTTCATTTTTCTTTTCAGCAGCAAAACTTGACTTCTCTCATCCTTTGGGGTGATTTTCTCCCAAAATCTCTCCTTCCTCTCACTAAATACTCCTAGGGTTTTCACCTACCACTCCATTCACTCATCTTGATAATTAAGGTTAGAAAAAGAAGAATCTGAAGTGTAAGAGCTTGAAGGAACCAAGTCTCCATTTCTAGGGTTTTCACCAAACATCTTTCCACTCCATCTGAAGATTAGGAGTTGTGTTTTGTTTTGGTGGTTCTAGAGATGCTTTGGTTGGTGGATTCAAGTGTGGTTAAGGTTTTGGAAGTTTTGGCTTGAGGATGCAAACTTCATCAAAGGAGCTTACGTTTGGAGAGCTCTAGATTTAGCTTAATCTAGCAAAGGTGAATTCAAGTTACATTGCGAAAACCTTGTACATGCCAAAATACTATTTTCTGAAATATTATCTGTTTTACTTGAAAAACTGTCAATGTTGAGCTATTTGACGGGTCTTACCTTATGAGGAATTATTTGTGGTAAATATGGCAAAACATTACCTTTGGATATTTGGAAAATATGACAGATAAATCCTATATGAAAATGGGTTACTGATTTATGTGAAAAGGGGAGTCTAATTACTATGAAAATGTATTTTGTGTATTGAGAAATATGAGTATGGTGTTTATGTGAAATTATGAAAATGTAAAGGTTGATTCCTTTTTTAGGGTTATCCCGATCCAAAGTTTTATTTCGGGTATTCATAGAATTATGGTACTTGATTGCCTAAACAAAGTTTAAATGCATTTATGCGATGATGACCGTTATGTATGTGTCTTGCAAGCTTGGAGTATTTGCTAGGTTTGACTTGAGATAGTTTTGGGACATTTGTCCGGTTTAAATGGCTCGATGTGGAGTCTTATGTATGGGTTGCTTTTATTGCACTGTTTTGCATATTATTGCACATTGTTGATATTTACATGCTTGGGTGAGTGAGTCGTTCTGGTATAGGCATGTTGTTTAGACTGTATTGCATTTGGATCCATAGGCATGTTAGTCAGTCGTTGGTCGTGGTCGATTGGGTATCTTGAGGTTGGACCTCGGTACCCATGTTTTACGATATTAACTTCCAAGTAGGCACTAGGAGGAAATAGTCTTGGGCACTTACCTTGGAGGTTTGAGTAGCGATCCACGCCTTCGGGATTTTACCTTGGAGGTAGTCCCGATGTGCCGAGCCTTTGGGCGTTACCTTGGAGGTAGGCGTCAAGGTATATCCTCAATTACGGTGTAACATGGGTTTCAACGTTGTATGGGTGGTATACTTATGTGTTACCTCCACCTTCAACGGATACGGGTCTCCCCCGTTATGATATTTGATCTTTATTACATTCCACTGTCGCGTGAGTATTGCTTCGTATTATGTTTTAATAAAGAATTATAATTAATGGATGGTTTCCATGTTTTACGGGTTGAGTATGTATGGTCAACCGTATTTGAAGGTTTTGCCTAAACTAGAGTCATTCACGTATTTGAGCGAGTTGGTAATGTAATTCATTTCGGAAAACGTATTATATCTTTCGGGAACTTTTCCATGGGAACGTGTGAGTGGGAAAATGGATGATTTGCAATTAAAGTAAACTCTTTTGAAATCATGACTAAACTATTATTCTTTTGATTTATGTTTTTTATTTAGTCATGATAAAATTCTTGAACTCACTAGGCGTAAGCCTAACCCTTTTTATCTGTCGGCATGTGCAACAGGCTCAGGTTGGGGTAGCTCTAGCTACAATGTGAAGTGGCGAGTGCCAGTAGAGTGCACGAGAGGTGACTTGATTAGTGATGTATTCTGCATTGGTTTGGACTAGCAACTTATGTTGTATTAAGTACCACCCGATTAAGTTATTTTATTGTAGACTTATAATGTTTTAAATTCTGAGGTATTTTAAAGGAATGAATTGTAGAAGTGATTATCTCTATTTTGGTGATTTTATTGAATTTTAATGTTAGTTGCTCGTTCCAAATTTGAGGGTGTTACAACAGATGAGCAAATGTGAATAGTATCAAGTTGTCGGGCAAACTATGTAATCGGACAAATCAGGTGAGTTGTCGGACAAGATTTATACGACAAGTTCCAGTGAACAATAGTAGTCGGATGGTTCTTGTACGACTAGGTTGAATGAACAGTAGAAGTCGTATGGGTCTTGTACGACTAGGTTATGTGAATAGTAACTGTCTGACAAGCTGTGTACGACAAGTGCAAATGAACAGTAACTGATGGTCAAGTCTTATACGACTAGAGTCAATGAACAGTAACTATCGGACAAGTCTTATACGACTAGAATCAGTGAACAGTAACTGTCGGACAAGTCTTATACGACCAGAATCAGTGAACAGTAACTGTCGATCAAATTTCGTACGACAACTTTGAATATCTGTTGTGTACGACAGTTATGAACTTTTGCAGATATGAATCGTGCGACAGTTATGAATATATGCAGATGTGTATCATACGACAGTTATGAATGTCGAACCCAAAAACTTTCTAAGTCCCCAAATTAACTCAAACCTTTACCAATCGATCTGAATTTTGCATATAGCTTCACGAACACACTCTGAACACTTTTTGTTCAGATCGTACTACCAAGAACACACTGGAATTGCCATTTTCGATCCAAAACATTAACCTTTTTGAAAAACCCTAAAACTTACTAAAAATCAATCAAATCATGATTTTTAGATCTAGTTTCTTGCATGAATTTGTCCAGAATAACAAATTGAACACTACTGTACTAAAATCCTCAATCAAAACGTCTTAACATCCCCAAATCGATCACTAGTCCGAAATACTAAAAAATGCCCATTTTCTCAAAAAAAATCTTCAAATTTGCTGAATCCGCTTGCTCTGATACCACTTGTGATTCTAGAAACAAGTAAACAACAATGAATTCAAGCAGCAATCACGTCATCTCTCATTAATCTTCAAAGTATTGATTACACAATGTAGAGAGAAAGTATGAATGCCTTCGAAGTCTAAAAGTGCAAAGTTATCAAGTTATGAACTAATCTAAGCTATTTATACTTAGACTACAAAATTACATTTTGAGTCCCTCTACTTGGATACAACATACATTTTCAGCACTAACAACACAGATAAATGAATCGTGTATTATTCACCCTGAATGATGTATTATTCATCTTGAATGATACATTATTCATGATGAATAATACATGTATGACCCATGAAGGTGTGGAGACGTGGCACTCTCTCTTTTGTTCCCCGATTCACAACCGAAACTCGGTAGGTTCTCGATTCGTCTCGATGGGTGTTGGGTTACGGTGATGAAGAACGTGATGCCTTACGACGTTGAAAAAAATGTTGAAGAAGACGAGGTTGAGCTACGAACTTACGGTGTCTAGGTGTTGTACACACTTGAACGTACATAAATATTCACAATGAATATAACACACATATAGCAATTTCACGTAAAAATGGTTAAAACAATAAAAAAAACTATATCGAGATGAATGTCATATCAAAGAGCACTGAATTCTCGTTTTTTTGATGTAATTTGTTTGATTAAAGTATTAGTAATTTTTAAGATAATTTATTTTAAACTTTAAGGGGTGTAAAAGTTTTTAATTAAAAAAGAAAATAAGAAGTCAAAGATGGTATTTGTGAGTTTAAATTATCTTCTATTTTTACCCCTAATCACCTTAATTAATAATTCTAATTAAAAACTCTATTTAATATGAGTTGTTGGATCAATATAGATGGATTGGTCGAGATTCGTCCTTACGGGTGTGTTTGGTACGCAGACAGGACAAGATAGAACAGGACAGGACAAAACAGTTGTTCGGCGTTTGGTAAGACATGACTAAACTGGACAGAATAGAACAGGACTAGTAAAATGACCGATTTACCCCTAGTTTGTTGTTTAGTAGTTTTTTTTACCATATAATCGACCTAAATGAAAACTAACAAGTAAACAAAACAACGATAATGTATCAACAATAGTATATTTCAACAATCATGAAACCAAATTAAATCAGTTTCTATGTAAATCAAAATTAAAGCATGTAATGCAGTACATCATATCCCATGTAAAAGAAATCACAAAAAATCAACTATGATTAAAATGATTACCACAACGGTGGGTACCAAAACTCGTGAAATGACAACGAATCCAGAAGATGGTTTGAAGGACCCTTCGGATGTTTTTAACAATGGAGGAGAATGTTGGATTTGCTTGTATCTTGTCTTAAAGATTCATCCATTGGTTATAGAAGACTTGAATCGATTACCTGAGGAAGAAGATGGTCGATTTGATGGTGGATGGAGAGATTCGCTCTTTAACTTCTTTAGGAGAGAGTTTGTTGGTCCCGAAGGGCTATATAAGTTTGTAGAAGGGGGGGGGGGGGTTGAATACAAACATATAGATTTTACTTTTCTAAATTGTTTATTGATAAATCATTAACAATTTACAGCTTGTTGCGGAACAAGATTAAGGATAAACCTAAATCTAAACAAGTTGGAACACTAAGTTTCTTGCACTAAGAAAGAGAAGGAAATTACTAATAATAACCTATCTCAAGATAAGAAAGATGACTTGTCCAGAGTTAGCAAGTGCTTCAAAAATGAAGTTGGAGTCCTTCTTATATACTGCATGCATTTAATGCATTGCAGTTTACACTTTACACGTGACAGCAGCTGGTTGGTTGCATGCCATTGACCTTTGTAGACAACCTTAGTAGCCGCATGTTTGAACAGTGTAGTATCAGAGTGGTTGTACGATTTCAGACAATAAGGAGGTTCTTTTCTGACATATCGTACGGAGTCGTGCAAGGGTGGTTAAGACAAAAGTACTTTGTACGGAGGACTTCATGATCAGCTTTCGTTGATTCAGCGCTTTATCATTGTTTATCGGCGAATGATAAAGTTCAGCGATAGCTGAAGTCTTGTACTTGATACTTCACGTTGAGTGGACAAATCTGAGTCTTCGCTGATCCACATCAGTTCATTAGGAGACTTTTCGCTGGTTCTTGAGCTTGATCTTCGACTTCAGCGTAGAACCTATGTTGACGTGAAACTTGTCTTCAGGGATCATAAGTAAACAACTATGTAGGATCCCAATTACAAGTAACAATATAGAAACAATCAATTGTATTGAATGATTTGATAAGAGTTTACAATATAGGAATTAAGAACACTCTCTCACAATTGAAGCTCTCTCTCTCTCTCTCTATACGTCTGACTGACTTGAATTGAGGCTAGGAGATTTTAAGAGGCTTAACCTAAAACTCTAACAAATTACACATTAAATACTTAGGTTTTAAGGCCTAAGCCCATTAGTGACTAAAGCCCACATATTTAATTTGGGCTTTTACAATTTAACCAATTAATCTTGAATACAATATAAAATAAAAGCTAACAATCTCCCCCTTTGTATTCAAGATTAAAAATAGCCGATCTTCCACAAGGTCAGTTGCTTCAAGTCCTTCTTTGACTCCCCCTTGATTGTTGCATACTCCTCCTTGATCTTTACGTACTCCCCCTTGACTGTTGCATTACTTTTCTGGTCTCAGTTATCTCTCAAACGATCAGAGAACGATTTGATGTGCGGAAGCTTGTATAACCAGTTTGAGTAGTAACCGATAGTAGATAAACAACTTGGAGATGAAGAGTAGCAAATACATTCTGCTCATGAGAATCTGCATTAAAGAATAAGTAACCAGGGGTAATCATCTAACATAGAAGCACAATAGCAACTATTATCACAACAATTTATAAAAAAATTGTGTGGCCTATGCTCAGAGTTGACAAATATGAAGCTCTGATAGGACTTCCAGTTATCATAGATGTAAAATTATAAAAATTAAACTTCTCAAACTGTTCTGGCAATATCACATAGATATGCATGTGGAACCACAAAGATTCGTGATATTGTGTGGAAGAAAATAGAATGTTATCTATTAAGCTCAAAAGTGTGTAAACTGTTTGGACATAACAGGTTTCCACAGACTCAATGTGCATGAGTGAAGTGTGAAGGTGGGGCAACTTTCCTTCTTTTCAATATCCAATCTTCTAAAGAAAGATCAGATAGCATATGTGCTGCTTCCCCGTGGAAAAGTGAAACAGTTCCTTGTGGAGAAGGAAGTGAGTAGCTGGTGGGGTTAATTCAAGAGTTGGCATGGGCTAGTTGCCTGTTTCAATGACAATCACCAAAAATTTGTGATAAATCAGAAATGTGGTTTGCCCGGCTCAGAAAAGAGACGGTGCAGAGTTGTATAATTCTTTTGACTCTGTTCTCACACCCTCTTTCTTTTTATCATGTAGCTCACATCTAACCAAACTCTCTTTTTAAATTTTACCTCTTAAGCACAATGAGAAAAACACATATAGTTATCTCCCCCACTCTTTGATGTAGACCCTTCACCTCTCAAACACTCAAGGTTTACTTCTTTGGTAGGAAACACAGGTTTAAGTGATCCATAGAAGTTCTATAAAGCTCACACATTGATCCCATGAAATTGTTGTCCTAAAGATTGTATTGTTCCACACACTTGACCATTTGATGTCTCAGAAAACTATTTAAAATTCAACTTCTATATTTGAAAAAGCATTTTGGCATCTAGAAGTGGTTTGACCACTTGAAAGAGTTTTTATCATTTTAAAGATGGCCTTTCTCTAAACATGATAAGTTTTAAAGGTTTAGAAATTTTACCTTTTCATGGACATGGTCAGACTGGCTTTCTCCCCCTCAAATTGAGCATTAAATCTCATTTAAGCGCAATTTGAAATCAGATATCCTGTAAAAATAAAAAGGTGTTGGTAATCATCTTTGATGATTCCACATTTGTTAGGAATATCCAGATGCACAGTTAATTCAAATTAAAAGGAAACATGGTGCTGGGGGTTAGAGATTTAGAAATACCAGTCAAAGTCTGATCTGTTGAGGTACTGGTCCTACACTGATGTGTGTAGAAACAACATTCAGTTGAAGTCCTGGTTCTATACTGATGTGTATAGAAGCAACATCAATCTGATCTGATTATGGCAATGGAGAGAGTGAAGTGATGCTTTCGATCCAGCAAGTATCTACTGACTTTGACACAGATTCTGAAAATTAAGCACACTGATTCAGACCAAACTCAAATCATAAAAAAGTTTCATCTTTGTCTTACAAGTTCAACTCAACTGGACTCATGCGAATTGGAGCACCGAGTAAAAAGTTATGCGCATGTTTCTGAAGCAGCGCAAAGCTGTCCAAAAAAAAATCGGGCTCTGGACAACTTCTGACAACTCAACAGAGCTCTGATAGATGTCTCTGTTCAAAAATCAACAGAGATAGCTCTGTCAATTGCCTCTGATAAATCAACAGAGCTCTGGTAAGCTCAACAGAGCTCTGGTAAGCTCAACAGAGCTCTGGTGATGAGTTGAGAGAAACACAACTTCTGTCCAGCAAATATGTACTGACTTTAGCAGCGATTCTGACCAAGAAGAACACTGATTCAGACCAAGATCAAAACACGAAAAAGTTTCATCTGTGTCTTAGGATTTCAACGCATCTAGACTCAAAAAATTTGGAGCTTCGAGGAGGGAAGTCTGTTGAAATTACGATAGGTGCGCAAATCTGGCAGCAAGTACCTCTGCTCTGTTGCTTCTGCTCTGGTGAACAGTTCCTCTGTTGTGAACAGTGGCTCTGTTGTAAACAGTGCCTCTGTTGTGAACAGTACCTCTGTTGTGAACAGTGCCTCTGTTGGAACTGAAGTTTCTGACAAAGCTCTGATGAGGTCTAACAGAGCTCTGGTGAGCTCTTGCTGATTTCTTCTAAGTCCTCTCTGCTCTGTTGTACCTCTGCTCTGTTGTACCTCTGCTCTGTTGGTGTACCTCTGCTCTGTTGTACCTCTGCTATGTTGGTTATCTCTGGTGGAACAGAAGTTTCTGACAGAGCTCTGATGAGGTCTGACAGAGCTCTGGTGAACTCTTGCGGATTTCTTCTAAGCCCTTTGTCAGCAGTTTTACACCAACTTCGACACTACTTTATACCATGATACCTCTGGAGTTTGCAAAAACTCAAAACATAAAGAGTGTGCATTGGTTTGTTATATTTTCAGATCATCTTGAATCACCTATTTTTGAGCTCGTACGAGAAAGATATGGTTGATTTACCACAGTCGCGCAGATCTGTCCATCAGCTTTCCATCAGCACACTGTTGTCTACTTCAACGATGCCTATGACCCTTATAAATTTTGAATCTATGAATTCTCAAAACACGAAAGTTGTTCATCAATGTGTTTTGAATCAAGGGCCTTTTGAATCGTATCAATCGGTGCCTTTATCAGTGAGATATGAACGATTTACTACAGCATCGCAAATCTGCTAGCATGCTGTCATTGTACTTGAATGTTGTGCACCGAAATCAATTGCCTTTGACGGATGAGTCTTAAACTGAGTGTTTAAGAGTCCATTATCCACTGAAGTGTGAGTCCTTAACAGATGTATTACGGAGTCCAAGTACCTGCAAAACAGATTAAAGACATTTTGGTACCCATTTCCAAATGGGTCCTATTTTGTTAGGATTTGGAGCTGTCTTCAGGTCCTCTGGCTTGCCAGTTTTTGTTGGTTTGCCAGGTTTCTTTCTATGCTTTTTCTTATATTGGGTCTTTGAATTTTTCTTATGAAATGACCCATTAGGAACACAGTTAGAACTAGAGAAATGGTTCTTTAATTTAAACAGAAGATCAAAGCATTTACAATTATGAGAATGAAGAGATGAATGTTTAACAGAAACATATGGCTTTGGAGCATTTATGACAGGAGTAGAGCTTTTGATTTTCCAAACCATTTTCACTCTTTTGAAAACAAGATTATCTGTATTATCAACACGAGAGTTTTCTAAGTCAAAATCCTTGAGCCTTTTAGCTAAAACATCTTTTTCTTTAAGATTTAAATCAAACTTCTTTAGAAGATCTGATTTATACATCTTCTCCAACATAATCTTGGTTGATAAATCAGATAGTCTTTTTGTCAATTTGGACATTTCAACTTTAAAAACATTTCTTTCTCTCTCAAAATCATCTTTCAAACATTTTGATTGAAATCCTTCAATCTTCCTCTTCTCAAACTCTTTTCTTTCAAGATTAGACTCTTTCGTCTCTTTTTCAAGAGTCTTTTCTAAATCAGAAATTAGATTAGAAAAATTTAAACATTTAAGTTCAAGTCTTTTCTTCTCTTGTTCAGACTCAGATAAATTCCTTTTCAGTTCAATATTTTCACAGTTTAGGAGTTTACCTGATTCTTCAAGTTTAGCAATCTTGTCTGAATCAATAAGAATGCTCTTGTTCCTTTCTTCTAGCTCTTTCTCAAGAGTAGGAATTATCTTGCGAAAATTAGTACTAAGCTTAGAATAATAATGAGCATCAGCATCAGCACTAAATCTTAGTCTTGACATATTGTTATTTGAAAATTTTAAAAAAAAATCAGATCGTTAACAGATATTTCGTGAGAAGTAAAATTTGTGCACTTGAGTCAATTTTTCAAATCTTATCGGATTGAGCTGAAATTTTGTAGGTAAGTGCACGAGGATATTCTGGACAACTTTAATTCTTCGAGTTTTGTCCAAAAACCAACAGAAAGTGGTTTTCCGAAGCAAAACAGAGTGCAGCAAAATAAAAGTTTAAAAGCTCCGAAAATTGAGTGAATGCACAAACTGAGCTACAAACCTAGTGATTTTGTGGAATAAAACACTCAGGTATTCTCTACTAACAACCCTTGATCGATTCTAAACCAGTAGAAGAACTCTAATGGCCAAAACCAACCAAAAAGATGAAGAACTTGAAGAACTCTCAACTTTGCACAAAAACACAATAATCTCTCAAAATTTGATAAAAATCAATGGATTGAAGCACAAATTCGAATCTGTTTGGCTCTGATACCAATTGTAGGATCCCAATTACAAGTAACAATATAGAAACAATCAATTGTATTGAATGATTTGATAAGAGTTTACAATATAGGAATTAAGAACACTCTCTCACAATTGAAGCTCTCTCTCTCTCTCTATACGTCTGACTGACTTGAATTGAGGCTAGGAGATTTTAAGAGGCTTAACCTAAAACTCTAACAAATTACACATTAAATACTTAGGTTTTAAGGCATAAGCCCATTAGTGACTAAAGCCCACAGATTTAATTTGGGCTTTTACAATTTAACCAAGTAATCTTGAATACAATATAAAATAAAAGCTAACAAACTAACTTATAAGCGATCTCCATAAGGACTGAACAGGCTCAGAGCATTATGGTGAACAATGTTCGCTGAATGTTTAATCTAAAGAGCGAGAGTTCCTATCAGCGGTACTGTAAGATCTTAGTACTTATCAGCGATAGTGAAACTCTGATACATATTGTTTACTTACAATTTTCACTAAGTATTTAAGATAGGGTCATTATGAAATCACTGAAGGTTTGGATCAACAATCTCCCCCTATTTGATTATGACATAGCAACAGAGAAAATTGCTATATAATGAAAACATAAGGATAAAAAGAACTCATAAAATATTTGTCCCTTTTACTGTTTTCTAGGATCTTTTCTGTACTGATGGAGTAAAGTACTTTTGCTGCAATCTTTCTTTAAACTTCGAATCAGATTACAAAAGGAAATGGAAAGATTACAAGTACAAGCGAAATAAATTACAAGTACAAAAGAATAAATGATACAATAGAAGAATGAGGCGATCCTATCAGTTTATAAAGGTTCTTCCTAAATGAGAAGTTCATCAAGGGTCTTTGATGTGGGAATCATCCAGTCAGGGACATTTACTCCTTGATTCCTTTTGTTTAGTGCTTCTTCAAAAATCAAGGGTTTAAGATGTCGTGCCTGAATGTCGCGTTTGAATTCACACCAGTAGATGAGATCTTTCAGCTGTTCGATGGGAGTAATGGGAAGCTCAGAGATACGTTGAAAACGTTTTCGTCCATCATAGTCAATAAAGAATATCCCATAGGGTTTGCTTATGACTTTCCTAGGGATGAAAGTCTCACCAGGAGGAAGAGATGTGTCAAGTGCAGAAAGGTCAGGTTCTGGACCAAGGACTTCAGCAAGAGTAAAACCAATACCTGTTTAATTCCGTATACGAGGAGGGGAGGAGGAATATCCATACAAGAAGATACTAAGTCGATCTGTTTATTTATCATGTTTTCGAAATGATCCTTGTACTTAGATTGAGACTTCTGTATGGCTAATTTGATCTCCAACCATTCAGAGAGACCGTACTTTGTGATGGCTTCAGCATAGAATTTTTCATACTGTCCATTCTCTCTGAATATCTCGATTTCTGCGATTGAAACTTTGAGGGTTGATCTTCCAGTGATAAGTACCTTGTTGATTCTGGAAGTTCGATATCTGAAGTGTACCTTTTCTTTGCACCAGATTAAAGTAGATTGAGACACAGTTCTCTTTTCTTCAATGATCTGCTTGGCGTCTTCCCATAGCTGACGTTGAACTTCGATTGGAGTTCTTTTCAGCTTGGGGTCTTTCACTGATTGTTAAGTAAGCTGGATGGCGAGTTCTCTGTCTTTCTCTTCAGCTTCCCTTCTTTCAGCGATAAACCTTTCAGCTCTGAGGTGATCCTTGTATTCCTTTTGTGAAAGTCTGAACTTTGGAGGAATGGAAGGAAGTTGATCACGCTTCAGAATGATTCGTTGATTTTCGAATCTCTTGATCATTGCATCTCTCTTTTTCTGATCCTCTCTACTAAGCTTTTGAGGAGCCAAGGAAGGTCTATTTTTGTGAGAGAGCATCTGTTCTTCAGGTTCATCGGTCTCAGAGATCAAATCCAAGACCGGGATTACTTCTTCAGCATTGGGAGCAGGGATTATTGTTGGTGAAGTCGCAGCTGTAGGAACATCAGCGATATCCTCAAACAGGGGAGAGGACTAGCTGAAACACAGCGATCGTACGAGTAAGAACTTGGGTAGAACAGAGATAGAGAAAGAATGTGGTTGTGTATAAAAGTTTTATGGAGAGGAGAGTTGATAATGTGTATAGATAGAGGAGGGATGTAGTGTAAGGAAGATTTAGTTTACCTGACAAACTGGCTTTGGAAGCAAGATCGTCAGATTGTCTTCTTCAGCGAGGCATTTGTTTTTGCCTTTGTCTGCTTCAGACGCTGAAGGCTTTATCTTGGTCCGCTCCCCTGAAGGTTCTTTTATCAAGATCGTTTTAAGAGCTGTAGTCCTCTGAGCAGGCTTGACGATAAAGGAGTCATCATCATCATCATCATCGTCATCATAATTCTTTGGAGAAGAGGATGGTTCATCATCAGATAAGTCGATGGCTTCTTCATCTTCAGCTTCAGATTCAAATTCTTCAGCATCATCTTCGAGTTGCTCCCCCTCAGATACAGAGGTAAGCTTCTCTGTTCCCTCAGGGTTTTCATCTCCCTGAGGTCCAGCGGTTGTTTCTTCATTTGTCTTCTCACCCTCTTCAGTAAGGGTAAGGTCTTCAGTCTTCTCCCCCTCAATAGATTTATCATGGGGAAGGTCTTCAGAGTTCTTCTCCCCCCTTCCTCATGATGAGTGGGGGAGGAATGCGATGACTCAGCAGTTGGTTTTGGTTCCCTGTCTTCTTGGCGAGGGATCCCCATATAATCTTCAATCGCTGCTACTCTGTCTTCTAGGCTAGTAATAGCAGGATTGATCTTCAAAAGTTCAGCACGATCCACCGTAGTAAAATGCGTCGGTGTAGGGGCAGGGGCGGTCATGTTATTCAGGATCTGCTGCATCATTGTCTTTATTGAGTTGACGTCATTCTTTACAGAATTCATGTTAGTCTTCACTGAATTCATGTCAGTCTTTACTGAACTTACGTCAGTCTTTCCAGCAGTTATCTCTCCCTGAAGATTTCCAACCGATGTCTTCAGCATTGAGAACTCGCTGGACATGGATTGAACTGAGGTTTTGAGAGAGGTGTAGTATGTGTAGAGGTCAGCAAGAACTTTGGCAAAGTCACCAAGAGTTTTATCAATCTTCTGCAAATCAGTTTTAGAGGCTTTCTGTTCAACCACTGTTGTCAGCTTGTTGAGATTCTCTCCAGCGTTTGTTACAGCTGAAGAGTTGTCTGAGAGAGTAGTGGTGAGACCTGCCAGCTTCGTATCCAGGTTCTTAAGAGAGGTGTTGATGTCTCCCAAATTAGGACCTGTAACATATAAGTACTTATGAACAGAGGAAAGCTCAGAAGTTTGGGGTTCAGTTACAGTGTATATGGTTTGGTGTATACCTGCAGGAGGGTCGACGAAGTCATCAAAACTTCTGTGACCTGAAAAATGTTCCATGTCGTCAGCGAGAGTGCGTATACGCATGAATGTTTCTGTTAGATCTGAAGTTTTGTCAATAAACCAAGTGTTGAAGATCTGATAAGAAGGTTCAGAAGTTCTGAGAAGAAGAGTCAGAAGTTCTGAGAAGAAGAGTCAGAAGTTCTGAGAAGAAGAGTCAGAGATCTGAGAAAGAGAAGTCAGAAGTTCTGAGAAGCGTGATCAGAAGAATGTTCAGAAGTTCTGAACTACCTGTTCAGAACTTATGACGAGTTTCGTTACTTAGTAATGTGTAAACTAATTAGGACACGTGTTTTGTTCTTATTAGTCTTTCTTATTTGTACTGTAGCTTTAATATATCCGTTACAGTATAAATAGAGTGGTTAGCACTACGTTGCTAACTGATTGATTTTCCCATATTACTTGTATTCATTCCTTGTAATCTTTGAGGTTATCTCTCTCTTAGATCTGTAATTCTGTGCATCATTGAATACAATTGGGCTTGATCATACAATTTCTCAATTACTTCTTTCTATATTGATTGTAAGAATAGATCCTGCACTTTCAATTGGTATCAGAGCCAATCAACAAACAAATTCGTCCAAGAGTGTGTTTGATCGCGTTCTTGAAGTTTCTTGATCAATTCGACAATTGATTCCGCTGCTGCTAACAATTCTTGAATTCCTAACAATTCTTGAATTCGTTTCTTTCATTGATTCAAGAAATTTGAATTTGTCTTTCTGTTGAATCGATATCTTACAATCAAGTCATCCAAAGAATTTCTCTCTATGCTGATTAATTTTCGAAATTAAACAGAGATCACAGGTATGTTTTCGAAATTCTTGATTGGTTTCTTGATCAAAGTGATTATATCTGCTGCATGTTGATTAGTATTCAAATTTTTTGTTGAAAAGAAGATTTCATTAATTCATGTACTTTAACTGTTTGATGAAATGCATGTGACAGATTCGATCAATTCTTGCATGTTCTAGATCTGTGTTGATTCTCATTTTTTTATCATAATTCATAGTTGATATTAGAATTTGTCATTTCATCATGCCTGAGATTGTTGAAGTTTTTGTGAGACCCGCAAGCTCTATAACCAGTTCAGACAATTTACAAAAATTTAGTCCTGTAAAAGCAAAAGAAACAATTTCTAAACCAAAAACTGAGATTGTTCATTTTGAAAGCAAGTTTGCTAATCTTGAAGCCAAATTTGAGGAAAGTGCAAAAGTTGTTGTAAATTTGCAAAAAGATAAATTCGATCTTCTAAAAGATTTCGAAAAGGCTCAAGAGAACACAAAGGTGTTAGAAAAAGAGAATGTTGATTTGAAAGAGAAAATCAATTTTGAAAGAAAGATGTTGACAGATTCTAAAAATAGAATCAAATCATGTGAAATGAGAAATTGTCAACTCTTGAAACAAATCTATGATTTTGAACAAGTTCTTATACTTGAAAGAGAGAAATTTGAGAAAGAAAGAAGAGACTTTCAAACTGAGAGGAAAGGTTTTGAAACAAAGTCTGTTAAATTATCTCTAAAAAATTCTGATTTGGAGAAAATTCTTGCAAAAGAAAGAAAAGAGTTTGAATGCAAGAAAAATGTTTTTCAAAAAGAAAAGAATGGTTTTGAGAAAAAGAAAACAGGAATGTTAAATGAGTTTTCTGTAAAAATAAATGAGTTGGAGAAAGAGTTAGAAGATGGAAGGAAAGAGACTGAAAAGAAGAAGGTAAATGGCTTTAAAGAAAAATGCTTAAAAGATGAGTTTGAGAAGGAAAAGAAAGTTTTTCATTTGGAGATAAGGAGACTTATTAAGAAATTATCTGATTTATCAACTAAAATCATGATAGAGAGGAAGTCCAAATCTGATTTGCAGTCAAGGTTTGATTTGTATATTAAAAAGTTTAGGGAATTTGAAACGAAAGTTGTTGACAAATCAAATCATAGTTCAAAAGATCAGATTCGTTCTTCTAATCTGTTTTATGATTCTGCTATTGATAAATCTTATAATTGTTCTTTTAAAAAGATAAAAATGGAATGGAGAGTTAAAGGAACAACTTCTAAGAAAGAAGTGCCAAAATCAAAAGTTCCTAATTCAAATGTCAAGAAGAACAATACTTTTCAAAGAAAATCTTTTGGTAAACCTGATGTGATTTATTCTGTAAATCAATTAGTCAGAGTTGCACAAAAGAAACTTTGTTGTTCATATTGTGGTACTAATGATTTTGTGAACAAGAATTTTATTCAGCACTGGTATGGTTCTTATAGAATATCTGCATATGCTACTACACCTAACAAACCTGGACCCAAGTTCATATGGGTACCAAAGTCAACTTAATCTGTTTTGCAGGTTATTCATGTGTAGAGCTGAATGAATGATCTATACCTACACATGACTGAAAACAGATGCTGTGCTTAAATTGAGAATTTTGACTTTTGGATAATTCAGTCCAAAACTCGATCTGAATGTGATTATGGATTTCTGATTCATACAGATCAATTTGTTGATTTTGTTGAGCAAGTTATGGTGATTTGAAGTTTAGAATGTTCAAAAATCACAAAATCCATAGGAATGCTTAATCTGCCTAGTTGAAAAGATTTTTTTTAAAAATGCTAAATTTTTCTAAGTAAACTTGTCTGAGTCTTGAGTTCAGAACTTCTGAGTCTTGAGTTCAGAACTTCTGAGTCTTGAGTTCGGAACTTCTGAATCTTGAGTTCAGAACTTCTGAGTCTTTTGTTCAGAACTTCTGAGTCTTGAGATCAGAACCTCTGAATCTTAAGGTCAGAAATTCTGAGTCAATACTTCAGCAATCTAACTTTCAAAATTTATTTTTGAGAAATACAAATAACTTCAACTGTATGGATTATGCTTCTTCGATTATCTTTTTATCTCATCTTTATGTATCATTAATACTCAAATGCATGCTCAAGTCAAGGGGGAGCATCAAAATTCTTTTGGAAATCATTTTGTGATGCTTAAAAGATTTGTTTTCATTTCTTATCTGTTCAAACCTCTTCTGAATAATCAAAATGTTTTATATTGGTCAGAAGTTGATTTTAAAAGACATTTTGGTTACAAGGCAAAATTCTTCTGAGTCATGGAATCAGAACATCTGTGCGTGTTATTCAGATCTTTGACTTGAGTCAAAATTCTATCCACTAACACGTGTCAGCTTCATATTTGTTTGACAATGCCACGTATTTCATTTAAATCCTTTGTGGTATTTCACATGTGTTGACTCCGTTATAACATTGATTTCGCTTTTCCGTTAAACCTTTCAACTTCGCGGATTTTAAATAGGTCTTAAAATCCCTATTTCAAATTTCTTTCAAATTCCAGAGCGAAACGTGAGATACGAATCAAATCCAGAGTTCTTTGAATCTGTTTTCTTCTTAAATCATGTCTGAAATACGAAGAAGTGGTCCAATTTCTCTACATTCTACAAAATCGATAATGGATTCATCCGATTCGGAAAATGATGAAGTACAAAATAGAGTTGCAGAGGAAGGGGCAATAAGAAATGATGAAGAAGATGAACAAATGGATGAATCTGAAGGAAATGCGGATGAGGTAAACGTTAATATTGAACATGATCAAAGTGCTGCAGGTTCTATTATGTCAGATAGATCTATTCTAGTGGAAAGAGTTGTTCCTGAGAGTGAATGGTTGAAATTATCTGAAAATAACTGTGTTATATTGTTTGAGGAAAGTCGTTTTAAGCCTGAACACAGAATTATCATGGAGTTATTCAAACATCATCCGTACAGAAAATGGTTTACAAGAAGTAAAAATGTGCCTGTTCAGTACATACAACAATGGTGGAAATATCTTAGGTTAGAAGATAATAAGTTTGTGTCTGAAATTGGAGGAGTGACATTTGTCTTATCTATCTCTGCACTAAGAGAAATGCTGAATCTACCAGAGAAAGATGATGTACAAAGAAGAACAGATTTTGAGGATTTACCCCTAACAGAGGAATTAATAGCAGAGTTTATGAAGTTGGGATACAATGAAGGATTGAGGACTCTCAGTTCGTTCAGAAGAAACAAATTACCACCTATTTGGGCTTGCTTCTTTCATGTGGTAAATAAATGTTTGTCAGGGAAAAATAGTTCTGCTGATCAAGGTTCTAAACAAATTCTTCAGATATTTCAAGGTTTAGTGAAGAATAGGCATTATGACTATACTTTAATACTTTGGGAAGATATGAAGAATACATTTGAGAAGAATCAGAAAGCAATTCAGAAGAAGACAAAGGATGCTCCACTGACATACATTCCCTACATAAGGTACTGGCAAATTGTTATTTGGTATGCCATGCAGGAAAACAGAACAATCTCAAGAAGAACAAATGAAGAGCATGGTCCTACATTTTATTTGGGTAAGATGACCTCAGTAACAAGACTTGAAAACTATCCCAATCATAAACTATTGCCAAAATCACTTAGGAACTATATTCCAAGGGAGAGTGAGATTTTAAAAGCTTATTGCACCTCTATGGGAATTGAATTACCTCAAATCCCTGCCCAAGAGGACCAACCTGAGAAGAGAGGTGAGGGGTCTAGTCGAATTAGAGAGGGGGAGGATGTTCAGATGGGTGAACATTCTGAGAGACTTGAGGGGGAAAATTCTGAGAGCTTGGTTAGACTCAGTGAGGAAAAACAGAATGAGAGTGGTGAGGATGAGAGATTGTTAACAGAGGTTCAAACAGAAAGAGATGCCTCTGAACCAGCTAATCTTGACCAGGTAACCACACATGCTATTGGTTCACATCTCTTGGTGTCCAATATTGAAACAAACACCATGGACCTAGTGGTGGATCTTGAACAACCCATCCATACCCACTCAGAAGCATTTCAACATGCTACTGTTTCACACAAATCCGGGGAACCATCCCAAACTCATTTGGAGGGAGGTGATAAATCCCAACTTATTTTTCAACACATTGAGTCTGAATATCACAGTCCTATTCATATTGAGCCTGAAATTCCTTTTGACACTTGCACAGATCAGGAATTTCGTACTCCTGAAACAACATTCATAGACATGCCTAATGTTGGGTGTCGAGGATTGGATGGAAGTCCTGGTGAGGTGAACATTACAAAAGCCTCATTCAAACGTGCATCTGTTGTACAAGATGACTGTGTGTTATCTACAGGCCATGAGCTCTCTGGGCACATGAAAACTGGACCATCTGTTGGTTCAGGTTCACTGTTAGAAACTTCTGAATTTGAAAAGATTCAGAAGCAAAACAAGGAGATGGGGGAAAAAGTAGAAAATTTGGAGAAGAGGATGGAGGATCTGAATGATGAGGTATCAGATTTGAAAAATGTGTTGGAGAAAAAGTTAATTTCTGTTGAAACCAAGGTAGATGATGTAAAGAAATCCTTGGATTCTCACAAAAAGGAGATCATGGATATAATGTCTGGTTTTCAAAAAGATATGTTGAAACAAATGCAAGATATGCAGGATTCTATACTGAAAGCACTGAGTGTATCACTGGCTTCTACTTCAAAGCCTCTTGATCCTGTTCCTATTGCAGAAGCTGAAGCTGAAGGTACTTCTAATCAGAACTTAAAAAGAAAGTTTGATGATAATGAGTCTCATGATCATCAAAAGGGGGAGAAAAGACAAAGGTTAAGTTCTGATGATGACATTGGCATAGAAGATTTTGAGATAGCAGACATGCACTTAGCCAATACAAAAAGTTCAGAAGATCAGACACAGGAAAATTTAAAGAAGATGATTCAGATAGTACAGCTTGACAGTTCAGATACAGAAGAAATGGAGTTGGGAAGTATTGATAGTAATGAATCAGATAAAACAGAGGAATTGAACTTGGATACTGAGATGGAAGGAAACTCAGATGAAACTGTAGCTATTGAGGAATCTGATTTGAGAATAGAAGAAATAGTGGAAAGTACAGTGGTAAACAGGTGTACAGATATTGTGGTTTATAACAGTGAAAGGGCAATGGAATCTGAATCAGAAGAAAGGAGGTTGAATGAAGAATTGATCAGAAGAATGCATAATGAAGTAGTCAGAGCTTTGAGTGTTCAGAAAATTCATAAAGGAATAAAAGTGATAAGACCCATTGATCTAATGGGAGAAGAAGACAGAACTGTGGATTACACTCAGGATTTTAAAGATGATTTTAGGTTTAACTTTTGTGATGAGTTAAATACAGAAGAAGAGTATGTGAAAGTGAAAGACTTCTTTATGCCTTCTGAATATGTATTCAGAAAACCAATTGAGATTCCAAAGATTAAATTGCAAAGACTAGAAGAACCTGTGTGTGACTTCATTCTAGAGTTAAGTGATGTGCCATTAGCCAGACAATTTCATGATGATATTTTTCCTGAGGAAATATATGATAATCTCTACTACACAGAAGGAGAGTATGAGCTTTTGGAAAGTAACATTGATGGATTTATGGATGACAGAGCTCAGATGGTCTACTCATAAGCTTCTAACATGTTCAGAGTTCCTGACTCAAAACTGCATATTCAGAAAAGAATCGAGAAATTTCTGATGTTTCAACAAGATGAATTCAATGGTTTAATGTTCGTTAGAATGGAAATACTGAAAGAAAGAAATACAAAGGTTTCCATGTCTACATTTGATTTTCACAGATTGACTCTTGATGATCAGATCTTTCTAGTCAAGTTCTTTGCTAGCACTGAAGAAGCCTTGATAGAAATTGAATGCAGAAGACTTCTGGGTATTTATGTCAGAAATACATACTTGTATGACTTCCAGTTGGCTATCGAAGAAAGAAAAGAAAAGTGCAATCTGAGTTCTCCCACAAAGAAAACAGAAGTTGATCTGCATGTGAAGGGTTTTGTGAATGAAGGAATGGAGACAGAAGGGTTCACATATATGGTTCACGAAAGACTTGAATTGTTCAGATTAAAAGAGTTGGTGAAGTACAGTGATGCAACTCTGAATTGGTTGTTGATTAGAATGGAAGTAAGTATGGATGCTGAAAAAGAGAGTTTAAAGAAGAGATGCATAAACTGTGTGAAGAGGAGGTTGGATTTTAGAAGAAAAATCAGAAACAGTAGTGAATGGTTGCTATCTGAGGTGAATCCCAAAAAGATTCTACATAATGATTTTGTGTTCCCAGCTGAGTATGAAGTGAATGAAATTTTGTCAGATGAAGTTGAAGAAGTTCAGGACACAACACCTCAGAATGTGCAGATAACTAATATTGACCAAGCTGAACAGTCTGAACCCAAAGAAGATGAAATATTCATTGATCTGAATGGATACTTTCTTGAATTTGATCTGCCTGAGTTTTTCAAACCAAAAGAAGTACAATTCTTGGATGTGTATTATGATAGGTCTAAGGAGACTCAGATCTGGTTGGCTGAAAAATCAAGATGTCTTGGCAAAACAAAGCAAGCTGTTTACTCAGATTTTCTAATCACTGGAATCAGAGAATTGAAGGTTAAGAAATTCAGAAAGATGGAGTACTTATCCTTTGAAGTTTTGAGAGAAGATGGCAAGGTTTATTATTTTACTGATGCAGATTTTGAGAAACTGTCAGTGGTTGACTTCTACAGATTACACAGCTTTCTATGTTTTAAAGAGTCAAGTAAAGACAAAAATGAAAGGAAGGCAAGAAGTGTGGTGATTGAGGCCATGTTCTATATCTTAAGGTGGCATTGCTATACAGATTTCCAAATAGCTCTGTATTTGCAAAAGTCATGTGTTTATCTGGCAAATCCCAATACAGATCATGAGCAGAAAAAGGTGTTAAAGACTGGAAGTGTTCACAAGTATCCAGATCTGGGAGTATTTTTGAAGAATAAAAGTGGAAAGATCTTCTTCAGAGCAAAGGAAACTGCAAAATATTGTTCTGGAACTTTAAGGATCATAAAGCACAATTTGGAGAAAAAGATGCTGAAAGTAAAGGAAGCAAACATAACTCAAGAAGCAATAAATCAGCAAGTTGAAGTTATTCAAGAAATTATTGACAAGATTGATAAGAGGCTTAATCTGAGGAATGTGCTACTTCAGAAAATTGTTCCTGCTCTGAAAGAATTAGATGATGCAAAGTTTAAGTTTATTTGACAAAAAGGGGGAGATTGTTAGATCTGAAGTTTTGTCAATAAACCAAGTGTTGAAGATCTGATAAGAAGGTTCAGAAGTTCTGAGAAGAAGAGTCAGAAGTTCTGAGAAGAAGAGTCAGAAGTTCTGAGAAGAAGAGTCAGAGATCTGAGAAAGAGAAGTCAGAAGTTCTGAGAAGCGTGATCAGAAGAATGTTCAGAAGTTCTGAACTACCTGTTCAGAACTTATGACGAGTTTCGTTACTTAGTAATGTGTAAACTAATTAGGACACGTGTTTTGTTCTTATTAGTCTTTCTTATTTGTACTGTAGCTTTAATATATCCGTTACAGTATAAATAGAGTGGTTAGCACTACGTTGCTAACTGATTGATTTTCCCATATTACTTGTATTCATTCCTTGTAATCTTTGAGGTTATCTCTCTCTTAGATCTGTAATTCTGTGCATCATTGAATACAATTGGGCTTGATCATACAATTTCTCAATTACTTCTTTCTATATTGATTGTAAGAATAGATCCTGCACTTTCAATTGGTATCAGAGCCAATCAACAAACAAATTCGTCCAAGAGTGTGTTTGATCGCGTTCTTGAAGTTTCTTGATCAATATAGAAAGAAGTAATTGAGAAATTGTATGATCAAGCCCAATTGTATTCAATGATGCACAGAATTACAGATCTAAGAGAGAGATAACCTCAAAGATTACAAGGAATGAATACAAGTAATATGGGAAAATCAATCAGTTAGCAACGTAGTGCTAACCACTCTATTTATACTGTAACGGATATATTAAAGCTACAGTACAAATAAGAAAGACTAATAAGAACAAAACACGTGTCCTAATTAGTTTACACATTACTAAGTAACGAAACTCGTCATAAGTTCTGAACAGGTAGTTCAGAACTTCTGAACATTCTTCTGATCACGCTTCTCAGAACTTCTGACTTCTCTTTCTCAGATCTCTGACTCTTCTTCTCAGAACTTCTGACTCTTCTTCTCAGAACTTCTGACTCTTCTTCTCAGAACTTCTGAACCTTCTTATCAGATCTTCAACACTTGGTTTATTGACAAAACTTCAGATCTAACAGTTTCTATAGGTCCTACATCCATAATTCCTTGAAGAGTATTAGCTTTAACTTCTGGAGAAATGATGGGTGATCCAGTGGTCGTGGTGAAAACTGGATTAAAGTCCAATGGAGTAGAGAGAGAAGCGAAGGTTGAGAAAGTTGGTTGGGTGCGGGGTTCAGCGTTGGATCCGCTGAGAATCACTTCTTCAGTCTGACAGGTCTCACCACTACTCTCTCCGATAACTCTACAGCTGTAACAAACGCTGGAGAGAATCTGAACAAGCTGACAACAATGGTAGATAAGAAGGCTTCCACAAATGACATGAAGCAAGTTGATAAAACTCTCAGAGACTTCGCCAAGGTGCTCGCTGATATCTACACAGACTACACCTCTCTCAAAAACTCAGTTTCGTCCATGTCCAGCGAATTTACAACGCTGAAGACATCGGTTGGAACACTAGAGGGAGATATGTCTGCTGTGAAGACAAATGTCAACACTCTGACGACTGACTTAAGCTCTATAAAGACTGACGTTGGTTCGATGAAGACTATGATCGAACAGCTGCTGCACAAGGCGAATACTCCTGCTCCTGCCCCTGTCCCTGAATCTGAACATTTTACAGCGGCAGATCGCATTGAGCTCGGGAAGATCAATCCTGCAATTTCTGGCCTTGAAGACAGATTAGCAAAGATTGAAGTTTGTGTAGGTCTCTCTGGCCAAGAAGACAGAGAACCTACCAACGCTGCTGAATC
>JAWVWS010000570.1:0-25000 GCA_033807775.1 Saussurea involucrata | reverse complement strand
CCATTGTTGAGAAGGAGCATGAGTCGTTGACTCAGAGTGAACTTCTGGGAGCGCAGAATAAGAAGCTTCAACGATTTTAGGTAGTTCAGGCAGGATAAGCTGAAGTCCAGATAGAGGTTCATTTGCTGATTGCTAAGAAGTCGATGGATTATTAGAGCTTGATGGTTCAGAAGCAGGCATTGTGTTAAAAGGACAGCTGAAACCCAAGAGGAGGAATCAGCTTCACTTGACTGCATGCTGGGAATGATGACAGAATCATCATCAGCGGTAGGGTCGTTGACCTGAGGGCCAGGGTTAGGAATAGCTTCTGAATCCCCAAAATGAGAAAACATCCACTGAGTAAGTTCTTCGTTATCAGCAGTTGGTTTGGAGTTCGCTGAACGAGATTCATCAAAGGTGACATGAATGGTTTCTTCTACAATTTGTCTTCTCTTGTTGAAGACTCTGAAGGCTTTGGACACTGAAGAGTATCCAAGGAAAATTCCATCGTCAGCTTTGGGGTCAAACTTTCCAAGAGCATCTATGTTGTTTAAGATGAAGCACTAACAACCAAAGATGTGAAGAAAGCTGATAGATGGCTTTCTTCCATGGAAGAGTTCACAGGCAGTTTTGTTGAATCTCTTGACGATCAGCGATCTGTTCTGCGTAAAACACGCAGTGTTGACAGCTTATGCCCAGAATTGAGTTGGAAAATGAGAATCGCTGAGCATTGAACGAGCAGCTTCGATGATCATTTTGTTGCTTCTTTCAGCGACGCCGTTCTACTGAGGAGTTCTTACTGCAGAGAAGTTGTGAGAAATGCCCTTGCTATCAAAGAAGTTATCAAGGGAACTGTTTTTGAATTCAGTCCCATGATCACTCATAATTGAGCGAACAGTAAGGTTGTTCAGGACTTCCATTTTCCTGACAAAAGATATAAGTTCTTCTGAGGTGTCACTCTTAGCACGGAGAAACATCACCAAGGTATAGCAAGAAAATTCATCTACAATGACCAGTGTGTATTTCTTTCCAGCGACGGATTGAATGTTGACAGGGCCGAACAAATCCATGTGGAGAAGCTGAAGAGGAGATGTCACTGAAGAAACTTGCTTGCTTTTCAAACTTTCTTTCGTTTGTTTTCCTTCCTCACACACAGAACAGAGAGATTCCTTAGCGTATGAGTGTTGAGGAAAGCCAGTGACTAACTCTTTTGAAGAAATAGTATTCAGCGTCTTGAAGTTGAGATGAGAGAGCCTCTTATGCCATATCCAGTTGACATCAGTAGAGGTTTTGGAGAGAAAACAGAAGTTTTCAGTGGTTGTTGAGTCCATGTTTATTACATAAACATTTTCTAAACGATATCCACTGGTAGCAACTTTCTCTTTCTTGTCAGTGACGAAACATGCTTCCTTAGTGAAGCAGGCCTTGAAGTCCTTGTCACATAGCTGACTGATGCTAAGAAGATTGTGCTTCAGTCCTTCAACGTATGCGACTCTTCTGTAGGTGGTAGTACCATTAGAAAGTACACCAAACCCTCAGGTATATCCTTTACCATTTCCACCAAAGGTCACTGAGGGACCTTTCGCTCCCTTGTAATCAGTGAGCAGGTTTCTTCTACCAGTCATGTGTCGAGAACATCCGCTATCGAGATACCAGATGCCCTTCAAGACCTGCAAACAAAGGAAGATTAGTTTGGAATAGACACCCACACTACCATGGGTCCACACTTGTCAGTGGTAGAGGATGAGAAAGGATCAGCGGTCTTCGTAGCATTTAAAGACTCAGCGTCAGTGATGTTCTTCACTTTGGTTAATTTCTTAACCTCAGTGGTAGTTTTCACCTTGGCTTGATTTCCACCAGGGATTTTCTTCTTTGCCTTGGGGGCATTGATCTTCACCTTAGCTAATTTCTCAGCTTTGGTGGCTGTAGGACATTTGCAAGCAATGTGATCGGTAAGTCCACAGTGATAACATTTCCTATAGCTAAAAGTAGCTTTAGGACCATAGGCATATTTATTTGACAGTTTCAAATGGGTTGGGCATGTACCAAGAATACCTTTGGCATCAGATATCGGAGGAACCTTTGGTTCTTCAGATTTCTTGCCAATGACATCCACTCTGAGTTTAGGAGTAGATCGCTGAACATGTTCAGGGATCTTAGTTTTTGAAGAAGAGGGATGATTAGCTGAAGGTTTAGAAAAATTCAGCTTTGGTACTTTGGTACCCTTATGAGGTTTTTGAACAGAGATTTTTTCTTTACCTTTAAGTTTAGAACTTAAGGTAGATTTATCCTCAGGGATGGGAGTTTTAGAAGAAGAAGAGCATTGAGGTAATGAGGTGTCAGGGATAAAAGACACGCACATTCCAAACTTAAGCATGGAACGGTCAGTGGTTAGTTCTTTAGCGTCAGCTTTGTAACCAAGACCACTTTTGTCTTTGGCACGGATCTAAGCACCGATTATCTCAGTGATCTTTGCTGAGGATTTATACTATCCTTCAACGGTGTCTTTTTCGGCTTTCAGATCAACTATAGCTTGTTCACGCTCGATACTTATGACTTGATTCACATAGATTTGATCTTTCAAGTTTTCTTCTATGTTTGAAAGCTCTTGTATTTTTAAATGACAGTTTCTAAGTTGTTCAGCTTTGGTCTTGCCATTCATGGCATCATATAAATCAATAGTCAAAATATCGATAGCGCGAAGTCTATCAGCTTCAGTGAGAGCAGAAGAAGGAGTAGGAGAGAGAGATACCTGAGAAGTAGAGGCAGAAGTAGATGGGAATTTCATATTATTCTTCCTCTTCTTCTTTGATATTGGCCATAAGACAGAGGTTGGCCGCATCTTCTTCATCTGAATCTGATTCTTCATTAGACTCAACCCAGTCGTGATCTTCAACGATCAGACATTTTCCTTTCCTTTTATAGCTCTTCAATTTTTCGTACTTTTCTTTGAGCCTTTGGTACTTGTCATCTTTACTCCTAGGAGTAAAGAGTTTCTTGTAGGATGAAGAAGAAGGTTTGAGTGCTTTCTTTGACCTGCATTTACTTGCAAAGTGTCCTACTTTTTCACAGTTAACGCAGGTAGTAGTAGCCTTATCAATAGGAGTAGATTTAGGCTTGTCAGTGAGGGAAAGAGGTTTAGTTCTTCTGAAGTTACTCTTTCTAGCGAATCTTTTGAAAGAATTTGTCAGGAGTGCCAAAGATTCATCAAGCTCTGAAGGATCAGCTTTTGATGAATCATCAGTTAGATTCCATTTCAGTGATCCTGAGAGTGGATCGCTGAATGGGCGTTAACTCTGAGGAGAGTAAAGCAACAGGTGTGCTTTTGGAATCTTTGACAAGATTCTTCTTAAGTTGACACGACTGCTCATGATTGAGCATAGTACAAAAATAAGGTAGAGAGGGTCATATATTTTAGTTCCTTTGATAGTTTAAGACACATGGTATAGTTGTCCCAACTTTCAGGTAGACATTCAAAGAACTTTGTCAGGATCTCAGAATTAGCGTAGGTCTTACCAACAGTTTTTAAGTCTATAATTAAATAGTTAAAACGTTGATGTACTTCAGAAAGAGTTTCATTCTAACCACAGATGAAACTTTCATACTGCCTTACCAGGTTTATTCTTCTAGAGTCCTGGAATTCAGCAGTACCTTCATATTGAACACATATAGTGTCCCACGTGGCCTTTGAGCTCTTTAGATTCATGATGGAATGGTAGACTTCATCAGGAAGAGCCATGGAGATGATGGATCTGGCCTTGGTGTCGATGGCCACTTTCTTCTTGTGTTCTTCAGTCCACTGAGAGGCTTCCCTGACGATTGTTCGTTCAGCAACAACAGGAGTAGTCGCAGTGGCTGGAACAACACCATGAACCACATGTGGAATATAAGGTCCATTTTCAACGTAGTAAGGTATAGTGGGATCTACACCTTTCAAGAAAAGCATCATTCGATTTTTCCAAAGATTAAAGTTATCTTTGATAAATCGAGGTGGTTTGGGAAGAGAGCCATTATCTATGTAATTAGTGTTTGTGTTATTTGCCATATTGAAGAAATAGCAAGGAAGAGGGTATAAGAAAGATGTTGTTTATAGGATTAAACAATCTGCTCTGATACCACTTGTTGGTCCCGAAGGGTTATACAAGTTTGTAGAAGGGGGGGGGGGGTGAATACAAAGACAATTTAAAATTGTTTATGGATATATATCAAACAATTTACAGTTTGTTGCGGAATAAGATCAAGTTAAAAACCTAATCTAAACAAACTATGAGAATCACACATATTTCTTGCACTAGAAAAGATAGAGAGAAAATAAGAAAACCTAAGGAAAGATTTTCTTGGCACTTAGTAGTTCAGCGAAGGAAGAGCACTTCAGAAATGAAGTAGGGTTTCCTATTTATACCGCATGCATTAAATGCAAGTCAGTACAACTTTACACGTGGCAGCACTTGGTTGGTTGCATGAATTTGACTTTAGCAAACATCCATTTTGGCCGCATGATGAACAGTGTAGTTGGCAGAGTGGTTTGTACGATCTTGGACAAAGGGATGTCCTTCTGACAAATCGTACAAATGTGTGCAAGGAGATAAGACAAAAGTTACTTGTAGAACATGCTTCATGATCAGCGATCGCTGAGTTGATCTTTATCAGTGAATGATAAAGTTCATCTCTTGCTGAAGTCTTCTACTTGAAACTTCGCGTAAAATGGATAAGTCTTGTCTTCGGTGATATCCGCATCAGGTCACTAGTAGACTTAGTCACTCGTTCATCATCTTGGTCTTCGATTTCAGCTTTGAACTCAGTTGTCACAAATCTTGTCTTCAGAGATCATAAGCAAACAATTACATGATGAGCATTCACCGATCATCAGCAGGATTGAACAGTCTCAGGTCTCGCTGATGTACAGTTATCGCAGAAGTAGAAATAAAAGAATATGTTTTCCATCAGCGATACTAAACAGACTTAGTATATTTTCTTAGATAGTGAAACACTGATACATATTGTTTACTTACAATTTTCACTAAGTGATTCTAAGGGTCATCATCAAATCACTGAAGGGTTTGGATCAACAGTTACCGGCGGACATGATGGCGATGGTCCGTAACTCTAAATCAGTTTCGTTGCGAGAGACGATAGCGGAGGCTAAGATGATGGAGACCGTCTACGCGAAGGGGAAGGAGGAGAGGGTAGCGGTTGGTGAGAAAAGGAAATGGGAAGGGTCGGTCGGACCCGCTCGACAGTTCAGGCCGTTTAATGGGGGGAGGAATGGTGATCCCCGGTGTGATGTGAGATGGTGCCATAAGTGCAAGAGCAAGCATAGTGGCCCATGCAACTCTATGCCACACCCTAGCCCGACCGAATGTGCGAAGTGCAAGAAGAGGGACCATGCGGTCCGAGATTACCCTATCCGAGGGCCGGTTTGCTTTGAGTGCCTAGAACCGGGGCATATCAAGAGGGATTGCTTGAAGCTTTTCGGGAACAACCGGAGCGCGCCGAGTGGAGTGCCGGTTAAGAAGGAGAACCCGTCGAGGACACCGAGCCGAGCTTTTTAGATGATCGTCGCAGAGGCAAGAGAGACCGCCGATGTTCTGACGGGTACGTTTCTTGTAAACTCCTTGCCTGCTCGTATATTGTTTGATTCGGGAGCGAATCGTTCTTTTGTGTCGAATTCTTTTTGCAAGCAATTTACTATTCCAGCTAGTACCTTTTCGGACACCCTAATAGTCGAGGTAGCTAATGGGGAGCAAGTGTTGATCCGGGAGTATTTTGACAAGTGCACTTTGGATATTGATGGGAATATCTTTGAGGCGAATCTGTTGCCTATGGCGATCGGGACTTTTGATGTGGTAATGGGTATGGATTGGTTGACTGAAAATAAGGCCGAGATTCTCTGTGTGAAAAAGATGATCCGAATTCCGTCGTCGAATGGAAATGTAGTGACAGTGTATGGAGAGAAAGGGGAAAGGACTACTTCAATAATCTCTTCGCTAAAGGCACAGAAGTTCCTAGCCAAGGGGTACTCGTCGTATCTGGCCTATATAGTGGACACAAGGTTGGAGAAGAAGAAGTTGGAGGATGTGGAAGTGGTGCGTGACTACCCGGATGTTTTTCCGGAGGACCTACCCGGTTTACCACCCTAGGAGCGGCCCCGATTGAACCTGCTCCGTACCGTTTACCTCCAGCCGAAATGCAAGAAATGATGTCGCAACTACAAGAATTATTGGAGAAGGGATTCATACGTCCGAGCTCGTCACCTTGGGGAGCCCCGGTGCTGTTTGTAAAGAAGAAGGATGGGTCTATGTGGATGTGCATAGATTATCGGGAATTGAATAAAGTGACGGTGATGTGCATAGATTATCGGGAATTGAATAAAGTGACGGTGAAGAACAAGTACCCACTTCCCTGAATTGATGATCTTTTTGACTAAGTGCAAGGAGCAGGCTGCTTCTCCAAAATCGATATGAGGTCTGGATACCACCAAGTGAGAGTGAAGGAGGGCAATATTCCGAACACGACTTTTCGGACAAGGTATGGAAACTATGATTTTTGGTAATGTTGTTCGAGTTGACGAACGCACCGACCGTGTTTATGGACTTGATGAACCGTGTATGTCGTCCCTTCTTGGACAAGTCGGTGATAGTCTTTATCGACGTATCTTGATCTACTCTAAAGACGAGGCCGAACACGGTCAACATTTACGGGAGGTGTTGGAAGTTCTTCGGAAGGAAAGGTTGTTTGCTAAGTTCTCGAAATGCGAGTTTTGGTTGCAAGAAGTTCAGTTTTTGGGACACGTAGTATCTCGGGAGGGGTAAAGGTGGACCCGGCAAAAGTGGAGGCCATGATGAATTGGGAACCACGTATGAGTCCGACGGAGATTAAAAGTTTCTTGGGTTTGGTCGGGTACTATAGAAGATTTATACAAGACTTCTCGAAGGTCGCTTCACCGCTTACCTCTTTGACAAGATAGAACGTCAAGTTTGTATGGACTAACGTGCAAGAACAAACCTTCAAGACTCTCAAGAAGAAATTGTGTGAAGCGCCAATCTTATCCTTAACTGATAGATCGGAGGACTTCGTGGTTTATAGTGACGCCTCTAAAATGGGACTCGAATACGTGTTGATGCAAAGGGGGAAAGTGATAGCCTATGTGTCACGGCAACTAAAAGACCACGAGAAGAATTATTCGACTCATGACTTGGAGTTGGCGGCGGTGGTCTTTGCCTTGAAGTTGTGGCGACACTATTTGTACGGGACGAAATGCACACTCTTTACAGATCATAAAAGTCTCAAGTATATTTTCGACCAAAAGGAGTTGAATATGCGACAACGGAGATGGCTTGAACTTTTGAAGGATTATGATTGTGAGCTGCTTTACCACCCCGGGAATACCAACGTAGTGGCGGACGCCATGAACCATAAAAACCACGGGGATAGAGTCAAGCTAAACTTCAACTGAATCAATGTAGTGTCAAGTTTGATGGCGAACATCAAGTCAACCCAATTGGAAGCACTTCGGGAAGAAAACCTTAAGGCCGATGTTATGGTAAAGCAACGGGAGCTACTAACGGAAGATAGTCGTGGACTCAAGCTATTCCAATGTCGTATTTGGGTGCCGAAAATCGGTGGGAACCGAAAACTACTCCTTGAGGAAGCTCTCAAGTCTCGATACTCTATACATCATGGTAGCACAAAGATGTATAGGGACTTGAAATTGAACTACTGGTGGTCGGTGATGAAGCTCGGTGTGGCTAAGTATGTGGGGACGTGTGTGACGTGTCTTCGGGTTAAAGCACAACATCAAAAGTTATATGGAAGTTTACAGTCCTTGGCGATCCCGGAATAGAAATGGGACAACGTCACGGTGGATTTCGTGACCAAACTACCAAAGACGTTGCACGGTCACGACACTATTTGGGTGATTGTGGACCGGTTGACCAAAAAGCACACACTTTTTGTCAATGCAGGAAACCATGCCCTTGGACAAGTTAGCTAGGCTTTACATCAACGAAATCGTGTCAAGGCATGGGGTGCCACTATCCATTGTGTCCGACAGAGATAGCCGATTCACTTCTAACTTTTAGACAAGCTTTCAAAGAGAATTGGGAACGAAAGTTAAGTTAAGCATGGCGTACCATCCTCAAACGGATGGCCAGAGCGAGGGACGATACAAACTCTCGAAGATATGCTAAGGTCGTGTGTCATTGACTTTGGTGGGAGTTGGGACACACACCAATCGTTGGTGGAATTCGCGTACAACAACAGTTATCATTTGAGCCTTAAGGCCTCTCTATTTGAAGCCTTGTATGGCAAAAGACTGGCAGAAGAGTTACGCGGACAAGTAAAGCCGACCAATCGATTTTCAAGTGGGGGATCGAGTTATGTTAAAGGTGTCCCCTTGTAAGGGGATCATTCGGTTTGGAAAGCGCGAGAAGCTTAGTCCCCGTTTCCTTGGGCCATTCACCATCTTGGAAAAGATTGGGATTCAAGCTTATAAGCTAGATCTACCGCCGGAAATGGATGGAATTCACCCCACCTTCCACGTATGCTACCTACGAAGGTGTTTGGTCAAAGAAGAAGGCGTAATTCCATTGACTGAAATTTGAATTGACAATGGAAATCGTTGCGTGGAGGAGCCGGAAGCTATACTAGAATCAATGACCAAGAAACTCCGACACAAGGATGTGACCATGGTTAAGGTCCAATGGAAACACCATCGTGGCGCCAACGTGACTTGGGAGTCTGAGGAGGACATGAAGAAACGATATCCCAACTTGTTTGGTTAGATTGAGATTTCGGGGACGAAATCTTTCTAAGGAGCGGAGGATTGTATCACCCGGAAATCTGGGTAAGTTGACTTAAGGAAGAGTTCTCTCTCGACCTTGCCTAATACTTGATTTGGTTGGTAGTCTAACATTAAATCTTGCATAACTATGAATTTGTAAATTGTCGTATTACATTCAAGGTTTGGGAGCTCGTAGCATGCTAACATTTAATTTCAGACCGGACGAGACACCCTGGGCATGACCGCAACTATGACGGAGAGAATGCCATTTGGGCAAACTCGCATGTCAAGGTTTCCGGGGAGGTACCACCTGCGGCGCACATTGTTCGAGAGTGACAGCGAGAATGATATGTGGCAAACTCGCGTGTCACAATCGCGGTAGGCGTACCGTGAGCTCGGGGCAGTCCGCCACTATGCTTTGTGGCAATGTCGCGGGGCACTGTTGCCCGCAGCTGTCTGTGGGTATAAATACCCCCTATCCGATTTTTAGCTCATTTTCACTCAAACCCACTTCTTGCAAACTCGTTTTTTAGCATTTAAGGTGCTTCTTTCCCCTCCAACCCACACAACCACCTCCATTAAATGCTTAGATCCTTCTAAGGGTCGACATTTGTATCTCAAGAGTGTTAAGGGAGCATTTATTGAAGACCAAGCTACATTTCAAGCTCCAAATCTCCACCCTTCTTCCTCAACTCCTAGGGTTTCTTCCATTTTCTAGGTTTTTGGCTTTAAAAACCTAGATAGTGAGTATTCTAACTCCTCTCAAACTAGATCCATGTTATGTACTTGTTTTATTTACTTATTTCTTTACCTTCATAAAAACCCTAATTTTGGAAAAGTGGACTTATTGACTAATTGGGAGTAACAATGGATTTTAGTGAAGAAATATGTTATCTTTGATGTGTCTAAAGTATCATGTGCTATGTTGAGGTATTATGGAAGATTTAGGGTTTTGTTCCCAAGAACTATGTGCTTATTTGTATAGTTAAGATGACTTAATGGTTAAGCTAGTTAATCTTCTTGGCTTAATGAGTATATATGGAACTTTGGTGAAATCATGCGAAATGGTAATGTGTATGATATGGATGCTTGTGGTAACTTACCATTTGAAGGAACATGGGAAATCTTTTGTATATGTCAATTGTTTATAATCATGCAAGACAATGATGACTAAGGAATTCGATTACACATGCTTGATGGTCTTATGGCTTAAGCGAACAACTTGAATGAATCAAGTTAAGTGTTCACTAGGAGGACATAGTCTTGGGTGCCACCGTAATGGTATGCGCCTAGACCCTCGCCATTTGGGGCAATGCCTTTGGTTGCACCGCCGGATGTGTCGGGCCTTTGGTGTCGCCTTGAGGGGCTTGACACTAAGGTATCTTGACTCTTTGGGTTGAACTTATTGCTGCTATGGGTCTCCCCCATTGACTTCAAATCCACTTATGGAAATTGGAATATAAACTCTTACCCGTACATGATTATTCATATGTGTTATCAATTGTGATTACTCACCAAACCTTGTCTTGACACTTGTTTGAATGATGTCATGTATCTCAGGTTCTAGCGAAGTCGTCGTTAAGAAGGCTTAGGCGGGAGCGGGTGGGCTTGGAGAAATACTTTTGGGACGCTAACCATAGAAGACCTTAATGTCTAGAGATGACACCCCTTTTGTAATCTTGATTCCATTATAGGATATAGATTAGTCGATTGTCATTAATCTTCCATTTGAATACAATTGTAATTATACCAAATACTTGTATTTCTCCCTTTTGGGATGACTCATGCAATGGCATTTATATACCGCTCTTTCATTTTACAAAAGTTTTTGTTTACCCCTATTTTTAGGGTGTTACACATTGTTTCTCACACATCCGACCATAAAAGACGATCACTTGCATCCGCAAATTCTTGTAGGCCGACCTCAGTTGGAATCACCCAATCATCATTTTGTTCTACATCTCTCAACAAAATAGGATCTAGAGATTTGTTACGTGTAAGATATTTGAATCTCCTTTCTAGACTTGTGTTATATTGAACGAATACGAGATCATTCAACTAAAATTATAAAATTGAAAAATACCTTAAGGTTTTTAACATATTTTCTACAATATTTTATAAATAAAATTCACATTGTTAAATGCGCTCTAATTTTGTTCACAAGGTGAAGCACTGTAGGTTTGACTTAGGACCCTTATAGCAGATGTTGAAGATATGGCGTATTGCTCCTATAAGAACACCACCATATATCTATGTTTCATAAATCGAAGTCCTAAAATCCAGAAACTACTCACATGGTGTAACTTTGACTTTTCTCCTTATAGCCACGGGAGATCCAAATTGCCTTTTTGCATCAATATAGTGATTCAATTTTTGTCTCAACTTATCATTCTTTTCCTCATTGGGCACAAGTCGATCAATGGCAACATAAAGCTTGGCCTTATCTTTCTATTCATCACTATTTGTGATGTATTCGGTCCATAATATATGGCAGGATTCAGCAGTTATACGTGTACTAAAGAGTTAATACCAAATAAATGCATTAGCTTCAAAATTAAACACATTCACAAAAATGGTATATACTCGTATGTAGAGGATGATAGAGTTGGTCACTCCAGCGTGTCTGTATCATTGCCCACACTCGTTATTAATCTTTCATGGGTAGTGCCACTAAGATTCTTCTTGATTTGCTCCTTTGCTTTATCCATAGCATTGTAAATATATCCCATGCATGGCTTCTCGCCTATATCAACCAATATAGCCACATTAATTAAATGAGCCATTATTGACATGCAAGAAAAACATCGTCTCAAAAATCAGATTTGGCAACTATCCTCTCAATTCGTTTCCACAAGCTTTCTTGGCAAAATCACTTTTTGTCCATTTCTCGGACACAAACAAAACTTGAATGTGATGTATATTCTCAAATATACTTTTAATAGTATAAAAGTTTGTCAATTTTTGCAACATATTCAGAACCCTTCTGTCATTATCTATGTAAATCGCAACTACCCTCACTTCGACCAAAACATTCTTTATCTTCAGAATATTCTCACCAATGTCTCCCAACATAAGATTCACACAGTGTGTTGCACATGGCGTCCAAGACAACTTTAGATGTTGTTCTTCCAAAATATTTCCCATGGCTTTAAAATTTGAGCCATTATCAGTAACAAACTACTATAAATAGAAAAGTGAAATTAATGATTAAACAACTAGCAAATGGATAACATATTACAGTTTACACACAATTTTCACATAACCAAAAAAGTTGTTACCTACAATATGTTCTCCTCACCAACATCTTCTATAACATCATTAATCATTTTCACAACCAATTGGGCATCCTTTACATGCTCCGACACATCAATCGATTTCAAGAAAACAGTTCCAATGGGACAATTAACATAAAAATTGATCAAACAACGACCTTTACCACCTCTCCAAAAGTCTGACATGACGGTACAGTGATAATTTTTCCAATGTGGTCTAAACAAACCCACAAACTTCCGAGTATCCTCTAGTACATCCTTCAACAAGGTTACCCGAATGTTGTGATAACTCGGAGCTGACATACCTATCATTGGGATAATGGAAAGATCACAATTGAAGAAAAGCTTAACAGGTAAATGGTAAGAATATCCAAACTTTCTAGTCAGTGATTACCTCTCCCATATTCTCCTATTGCATGGATTACATCTTGAAAGCTCTCGTCTCGTATGTCATTAAATGGCAAACCAAAGGCATACGCCCATATTGCAATTTTCTTCTAAGTTTCCGGTTTCAATTTCTCCTTTACTAGGTAATTTTTGTCCAAAGTTACTTGATTCATTTTTCCATAGTCAGGCTTGAACATGGTATCAACAGGACCTCGAACGTCGCTAACCCCCATTATTATCTTTCTTAGCCACATAGTTAGAATTCACAACATTCACAACTTGTGAGTCATCATCCTCATATTCAATATCAATTGAACATCTTCAAAGAATTTCTAACGTCCTTTTCTTTTCCTTTTTTTTTCTTTTTCATTGATGCTCGCAAGAACTCTTTTCTAAATGTTCAACACTCACATTTGGACAACCCAACACGTGTCCTCTTATGAGTAAGGTGTTGTTTTAACCTTGTGATCCCTCCATACACCTTATCACACAAGGTGCACCAAATGTTAAGACTTTTTTGTGAGATCTTTTGGTTCTCCCCATTCCTACGCCATGTCACCGTTTATACATCTTGTACCTACGTAGGATGTAGTAGTATTGGTGGTGTTTGGGGTGGTGGATGCTTTCAAAGAAGCACCTTCCAAGCTAAACTAGGATAGCTAAAAAACAAAGTACCTAAAAAACCAACAAACAGTAACTAAAAATTCTTTAAATTGTAAAACAATATCTAAATCTTATTAGGAGCATATAGTAGCCAAAAAGTAAAAACAACAGCTAAAAACTTGTAAAACAACAACTAAAAACTTGTAAAACAGTCACTACAAAACAATATCTAAAATTAGTAGCAAAAAGCTTCTTTGAATCAAATAGTTGCTACAAAACAGTAGCTAAATTAAACAAAAAACTCTTTAAATCAATAATTTTAAAACAAAACGATATTTAGTTAATGAAAATTGAGAAAGAAGGGAAGGGATGATGGAGACATGCAATCGAGGTTGGACGAGGGTGGACTACTGAAGTAGCTCAGACGAGGAGTAGGAGTTAAGAAGTGGAGTCGAGGGTCTACGACTTCACGTATTCAGTCTTCACGAATCAGTTTACTTCAAGAGAGTTCCTTAGTTCTTCGATGAAAATGAGAAATGAGGGAAGAGAGATGGACTTAATTTTAGGTCAAGCTAAAATCTGTGATCCCATAGAAAGAAAGTACACACATATTATATTAAAAGCCTATAGAAATGAAGTTCATATATTTTAAAAAATTTAAAAGGCCCATGACATAATTTTAGTGGTATAGCGGAGCACCATTGTAAACCTAAATTGCGGTCTAATAGCGGTGAATAGTGCCTCTAATCGTGGCACCACTATTTTGCAACACATATTCTCCTTAGGACTGCAAACCGCTATTGGACAACTATTAACTTCCCTGATCAATGGCACCTTTTGAAAGTCATTTTCTATCAAAATAAAGTAGACAGAGTTTCATATCATGCTCTAGGAGCTTATTAAGGCCATACAGAGCCTTGTTAAGAAGGTAAACATGGTTTGGAAACTTTGAGCTCTCAAATCCAGGTGGCAGGTGGACATATAACTCTTTTTGAAGTTTGCCATTATGAAGGAAGATTTAACATCTATTTCATAAACTATAAATTTGTTATGTGTTGCAAAGGCCAAAAATATATAAATTGCCTAAAGTCTTGCAACACGAGTAAATGTTTCATCAAAATATATGTATTACTCTTAACAATATCCCTTATCAACTAGTCTTGTTTTTATTCTGATCACAATTCCCTCTTCATCTTTCTTGTTTCTGAAAATACATTTGGTCCTTTAGTTGTTTTGTCCTTAGATCAAAGCATCAGAGACCATACTTTTTTCCCTCAAATTAGACAAGCTCTTCTTGTTGGCATTGTTCCAATTCGGGTCTTGTAGGGATTTATAGGTCTTGTAAAGCTTAACCAGGTCGAAGTATTTTGGTCGATGACAACATTGTTTAGGACCAGGACACATATTTTTTCTTTTATTAAAGATTCTAAAGGCCTTTGAATTTAGAGAATAACCAAAAAATATGCCTTCATTTGCTTTGTTGTCAAATTTTCCAAATTGGTCTCTATCATTTAGGATGAAGCGCCGCAACCAAAGACATGAAATAATTTAACTTTAGGCTTTCGTCTATTGATTAATTCACATGGAGTTTTACGAAAACTCTTGTTTATGATTGATCTATTTTGTGTAAAACAAGAAGTGGAAATGGCTACTGCTAATAAAAAGATAGGTAGATCAGAGAATGCCAACATGGTTCGAGCAGCCTCAACTAGATTTTTGTTTCTTGTTTCAACTACAACATTTTGTTGAGGTGTTCTGACTGTGGAGAATTTTTGAGAGATGGTTTCATTAATCAAGAATTCATCAGTTCTGACATTTTTGAATTTTGTTCTATTGCAAGTTCTCAAGTTTTGGATTTTAGTTTGATAAAGACTTGAACATCATTATTAGTATGTCTGGGACATTGGCTTTCCCGCTTACAAACTCCATACAAGTATATATCTTGTATATTCGTCAATTAAGACCATGATATACTTCTTTCTAGATAAGCTCTGAATGTTGAGTGGACATGAGGCATTTCCAGAGCTCTTAAGCATGAGGAATCTATTTTAGACTTATATGTAACTCTTTTTCAATTTTCCCATCTCACATATGTGTTTTTGGGATGTAGTTGGATGTGATTATCGGTGAAAGCATGGAAGGATCTCCTATCAATAGTCACAAGTAATTACACTATAACTTTAGGACCTGGCTTGTAATAGGTGGTGTGAATGTGTTCATTTATTATATAATGAAGATGATTTACTCACCAAGAAGACTGTTTACTCAAATAATAAGAGTTGATTCAATTGCCAATAGATGACTGTCGGTGACAACAAGACCATCAGTAGCAAATGACTGAACAACGGATGCATTGAGGAGGTCAGCCCTAACTGAAGACCGATACTCTCTCAACCAAAAACTTCATAACACAAATGGTGTTTATCAAGTTTGATAACTGGTAAGCCTTCTACCAACTATTTTTTGACCATTTTGTTTGGTTTGGAGAAGTTTAGACGTGAAAATCTTTTGTGCCATAACCAACTTTCTTTATTTATCAGAGAAGAGACAAGACAGAGAAGTTATGAGTTTGTCACATAAGAAAAGTTCAAAAGATATAGATTCCCATGCCTTTTAACTTTGAATACTTCTTGACCGGTCTTTGATTGAATTGTGCAATGTTCCTTGTAAAATTTCACTTCATATCCCTTGTCATAAAATTGGCCTGGATTATGTTTAAGACTATCTATATAAGCAGCTTTGGATATGGATATTTTCCCATTTGTAACAACACCATCTCCCATAATCACTCCCTTATTATTGTCTCCGAAAGTCACAAAACCTCCGATTTTGTCTTTGAATGAAGTCAAAAAAAAATGTCACCAAGTCATATGTCTTGAGCATCCAGAGTCCAAGTACCATTACCAACCAATTTGGACAGACCGACCGGTGCAAGACAATTAAAGAGATATAGGTAGTCATCTAAATGGGTCCTTATTTTGGTTAGATTTAAATGGTGAACTTGAGCCTTGTGAATTTTTAGTTTCGGCTCCTTTCTTTTGTGGCTTGTGAGTTTTAGGTTTTTTATGCTTGTGCATATACGCAGAGGTACGACACTTGTTACATGAGAAGTGCTTCTGCAATTAAGCTAAGAGCTCTAAACATTTGCAATTTAAAGTTGATTCACATGGGGTTTGGAGTGATGTCCGATCATCAACAAAAGGAAGAAATCAATTAGGAAATGCTACATCCAGGGGTGGGATGTATCACTAGTAAGAGGGGTGGGATGTATCACTAGTAAGTGATCGACAGTTCTGATGATTCCATTTCTATGATTGATGTAACTGATGAAAGTGTTGATGAAATTATTTCTTTCATTATATGGTTTGTTCAATTTCTTGGTTTATTTTTTAATATATATATATATATATATATATATATATATATATGTTTCGGTTAAGGTTATTTGACATTATTTTTTGTAATTCATATTTGCAAGTTGATATATGATAATTTATACTTGTAAGGTAATTTATTCACAACTAATATCAAATAATCCTATTCTGTTATGGACTAAATAATACAGTCGGAATGGAAATAGTGTCATTTAGACAATTCATCCAAAACACTTATCAAACGGTCGTTTTTCCATTTTGCACGAAATCATACAAACCTGGCTACTTAATCATTTTGAAGCAAATCATTCAACATCTACCAAACTAGCCTAAGTGACAGATGAATTTATTTGTTTAAGATCATAAAATGGAAGGTGTAACTCAACCTGCAATTGTTTTGGTACCCTTATGATTAGATAAAATAACCACTATATGATGTGCTTGTAACAGTTTAACTATCATATGCAATAAGAAATATCATAGCTACACTAGGTATTCATGTAGAAATTGCATATATAGATACAGATTCATATGTATTATTAACCACTTCAAATTGAACTATCTGCATACTTGATACTTATCATATATACACCCCCATAACTGCTAATCACCTAATTGCATTCACAAGAACAAAACCAAGACACAAATGCAGTGTTCATCATATATAGATCCAGATTCATATATATATATATTAACCACTTAAAATTGAACTATAATCACTCTGCATACTTATTATGATATACACCCCATAACTGCTAATCACCTATTGTATTCACAAGATATCGAAAGAAATAAGAGTAGTATAACAAAACCAAGACAGAAACGCAGGTATCCTAAATGCAGTATTCATTATATATATAACTTTCAAGTGTATACCTTAATAAACAGGATCATCGGATCTCCTATATATGTTCTTGAATGTTCCTTCCCCTTTCGAACAACTTCCATCTTTGTTGCATTTGTATATGGCACGGCATGCTTACAGGTTACTTACATGTACATAAGTTTCCGTATATTCTTGCCAGAGAAAAAACCATGCATGGAGATTACTTCCAGAAAGTACTTTTCTTGATTTACATGACATGATCACCATCACGATCACCTGCATTGCTACTTTTTGCGATTAAAGTTGGTGGGTGGCCCTTCAAATTTTTCCATATGTGAAAAAAGGAATTTGTATCATTGTATTTGATTGAAATCGGTTTTTGGAAAGTCCCATGAAAATGGCAAAGTCTAGCAAAACTGTAAAATAATGAAATGATGTTGCATTTCATGTTGAGGGAAGATTTATCGAGATAAAAGATAGTTTTGTAAAATGGAAATAAAATACCTTTTGCGTTTGGTCTTCAAGACCGTGGAAGAGGAAGGATTACTGTGCCAGTTGCGCTTCCTCTGATTGATAAACCAATTGTTTATCTGCTTCAATTGTAGTCCTGTTTCCTGAACCAACCGTGCCTTGTCTTCTTCCTACGCAATACAATGGTTTAAAAACTTCACCAACATGTCTTTAACTTTTTAGGTAATATTTCAATACTTCTACTTAAGCATCAGCTGAATGTTATGAACTGACTTAACAAAGTGAAACCAAGACAATAACTGAAAGGGAAAGCTGACCCAAATTGTATTCAAACACAGTAATTGAATGGAAAACAAAAGAGAAAACAATAAGAACTCTAACAATTCGAGGGTGCTAGTCTCTCCCAAAAGAACCCACTAATTTTCTGCATAGCCTATACCCCCCCCCCCTGCATCCCCTCTATTTATACTCAATTTATTATAAGCAAGTACCTAAAATACCCTTTCTTAACCCTTCTAGAATACCAACTATAAATGGGCTTGGGCCTAAGGTGGGTGCATGACACTGAAGCATATTAAGCAGCAGTAAATATGTGGACATGAACACAAGATAATGATTTCTGTTATCATGTTTAATAAACATTAGCTGATGCATATGAGGCAGCAGTAAGTATGTGCACATGAAGTCAAGAAAGAATGTTTTATTTTCTTGATTTCAAAGGGAACTTAACAAACTTACTGTAGGGTATGGCCATTTGGCATGTGATTGCCACCAAGCTTTTAGAACAGAGGTGGTATCACCAGGCAGTTTCCCTGCCCTCCTCTTGCGTAATATCTCCTCTCTTATGTCCACGATCTTCTCCTTATAACCCTATCATAAAACCAAATAACCAAAAACATAAATAAAAAGGATTCAGGTATTTAGTATGATGAATTGATGCTAACAACATATGATAGAAGCACTCAAAAGGGTTGAAAGTCTGACCTGCTTGAGCTCGTGCTTTAGTTCTTGCCTTACACGCTCCATTAATGACCTCTCACTCTCGGTTGGGACAAGAGGACCGAAACCCATGGTGTCATGTCCATCCAGACTTCCATCATACAAGTTGGCATCACTGTCTACCTGATCTTCATCATCATCAGACATGGTTGCACCTGTGCCTTCTCCAGGTGACACTCCTGTTCTCAACAAAAATAATAAACTTCAGATTTAATCTCATAACAGTTAATTGATAGAATATAAGATTCCAAACCAAAAACAAATCATGTTCAGCAATTAGAATCTATTTCTTGTGCTGTGAAGTTTTTTTCCCATGAAGTTTGATAGCTTAAACTTTTATAATTTATGCATCGATATAATTTCTATGTAACACACCAATCCCCAACACAGAAAATCATATCATTCATATCAATGTCCATGAAATTTATACTCCCTGACTTCTAGAAAAAGAACACAAATATTTCAAAAACAGTGACCTTTATAGACCCAAAAAAAGAAGAGCTCACTTTACAAGAGTCCACTTTACATCTTAAGAATTTAGAGACAATGTTCTTGAACAATTTTACCTAGATTAAATACAAAATAACAACATGATACTTATTTAATCTAATGAAGCAGTGATAATATAGGATCATCAGATTTTCTTATTATTGTGACACAGATGAACTGTGACATGGATTCTTTTGAAATGGATGGAGTATAAAAGTTGACAGATGTAAGTCGGTACTACGTCTTTACACGTGTTCTTATTGAGATCTTGGGTTTGGATGTCGGTACTCGGTACTACGTCTTTACTCAAGATTTTAGATCAAGGGGTGCCAAGAAGTGAAGTTGGGAGCATTTAGGAGGCCAAGCATTTATTGTGAAGAAGAAAGATTGATTGAAGGCTTGAAAGTGGTGGTTGGGAAGGATTACAAAAAGAAAAAGCTTTTCGATTTCTATATTTTGTGTTGAAAAACCATGTATGGAATGATTTCTTTCTATGTATCTATGATGTTATTTGTTGTTATATTCATGAGCTAAACACTTGAATGTTAGATGAATGATGGAATGAAGTTATGAATATACGATTTTAACTCTTTGTTAGGTCAAAACTTGTTAGCTGAGTTTTCATATCTTGTGCTTAATGCCTTGCTTTATTGGCCATATTACAATGTTTAATTGTTTGTGATTTTGTTTGATAAATATTTACTACAACTAGATTTGAGATATTTTGACCTAGTCTAAGATATATGATAGAAATTAGCTAGTAAATCCTGTTGTGTTAAACATTCTTATGCTTAATGATTTTCTTGTTTGTTTATGATAGTCACGAGATTTAACATGCATCTTAAGAAAAAATCCTGCTATTGCTTGAGAAAGAGTAGCAAGGGAGTTCGGGCGTTTTACTTTCAACTATAGTATCTTTAACTACTAAAATTTGGGAAAATTATGTTCATAACGGAATCCAAATGAAATTCGACTCCAAACTATCCTTCCAAGTTCCAACTTGATATTAGACTTGTGCTATGTTCTCATCCCAAATCATTTATTTGTCCACCTTACCGTTAATTAATCTGGATAACCCAAATCTAATCATCCTTGTATCTACTTAGAAGTTGCTATATTTTGGTAACTAATACCATAGTTTCCTAGGATATAATACTCATTTTACCACGTATTACCTGTTCGACACCATGGACTTGCGATTAAAATTAGGTTGTCCTAAACATCTATCATATGACATAAGAAGTTTGTAAACCAACACTTACGCGAACATTTCATTAGATTATTTTAGTGAATCACCGGTCTCTTTTGTGTAATTGGACTCACAAGAGAAGTTTGGGTTGATAGTTAAGTTATATTACTTGTTTGGAGGTGCAAAGTGCACGCTCGTATATGCTGGCTAGAATCTGCGATCCCTGGATGGGGCCATATGGCGGGGTCAAGGGAGCCGCCCCCTTGGGGGGCTCAGGGCAGCGCCCCAAAACAAAAACATAAGTCTAAGAGAGCGGACACCAACGATTTTAGAGTCAGGTAGTGGTTACTGGTTGGTGGTTATTCATCAGTGTTTCTGTAACACTGATGAATGTTGCATCAGCGGCGAAGTTACCCATTGATGGGTTATCAGCTGATGAGACATGCTCGCAACAACTCTATAAATTTAGATAACGGCCCAATAATTGCTATTAATTTCCAATAATCATTTCCCTTTAATGGAAAATTCATTCTCGGTTTTAATGTACGAACCATTCCGATTTCTGCCGAGAACGTGACTGTGAATTGAGATAATCCTTGAGGGAATTTCGTGATACCCAGGAGGTGAGGCAGATAAAGTCTAAATATTGCTTAAGGAAAGCGGACTCTTACGCCATCTCATATTCTTGTCCGAGTTTTTCTTTCATTTCTCACCAGACCTGATTTCCGCCAACATATTTCATGTCAAGAGCGATGGTTGGGAAGAGAAAGAGCAAGTGTGATTCATTGTTGATATCTTACATAGCAAAGGCGTCTTGGGGTATTTACTGCTTGTTGAGAAATGACTTTCTTTTTGTGGATAATTATAAGAGATATTACCATTTAGAAGCAAAATTTTCTACTCAAGAATGTAATATTATCAGAGAATTTTGGCCAAGATGAATAAAAACTTATACATCACCTGTTAAGCTTTGTAGGGACTGCTCAATCTCCCAGCAGGCCATAACTGCCTCCATTGCATGAACTCGAACATGTTGTTGTAATTGATCTTTGAAAGAACAAAGCAACAGAACATAATGTGTCTGCATTGCAACATATAGACATGGTCAATATAAGAGTACATAATTGCGTTGTTACATGAAGAGAAGAGGCATGTTTCATCAAAATTTTGTTTCCAGACTTTGATCAAGTAAGCACTATCTTTATCAAATACTCCTACCGCACAAACTATTTACCGAACATATATACTGATATAACTTGCATGGACCGTTCCTTATTATGTTGTTAATGTGCATAGAAACATGAAAAAGATATAGAACTTTTTTGTCAAAGTTCATTGATCTCTGCAAATTGAAATTGAAAAGAGAGAAGAAAGAGTCAACCGGATCAGACATTGATCAATTAAGCATATATTGTTGAGAAAATGTTAGATTATTGTCAAATGTATAAAATACATTTCAATGGTGACTATAAGGAGAATCTTGCTGAACAGCCCAATATCAACAATCTTTTGTAATGTCAGAATGGATAAATAGGAAATAATAACTTGATAACTTCTCAAATAAGGAATCGTTGCAATTATTCATGGGACATCACAAACCGGAGGTCTTGAAGGAAATAATCGCTATACTCTTTGGGGTAGAGGATTGGCCTACATACATCACACTACTGGACCCTACTTTCGAGTAGGATATACCAAGTCAAGGTAGTTCAGTTTATAGCAAAATGAAAGTTTTTAGATTTTTCATGGGATGGAGGTACAATTTCAACCCATTTATGTAAAACAATTTGGTCAAATTGTGCAACAATTTATCCATAATAGGTCAAACAGTTAATTAATAAATTTAGCTAAAAAACGTTTCGAATGGGTTTAAAAGTCGTCTAAAGTATATTCGCGTGTTTACAACCTCTTGAATTACTTTGACAAAAAAGAATTGGATCATTATTTTAATAATAGTTTTTGTAATCGTATCTGACATTAATTATTTATAAAATTCCAAACAAAATGACAAAAAAGAGCCTTGGGGGTCGACCCAACCCACTGTGACCTGCCCTGAAATTTACTCATTTTGACATGTTACCACAACCCATTCGACCCACCCATTTTGCCACCTATGAATCATGCCTAATAGCACCTGAGGCTTTTGTTTGAGACTCGAGTAAAAACAAAAACAAAACAAAAAAACACAAAGTCATCATAGTAATTTATATATTGTTGTAAGATGATCCCAACATGGATCACAGGATTAAGGGAAAGTTTCTTTTTTTCAAATTAAGGAAGCAACATCGTCTAAATTAATCAATCCATATGTGCTCACATGTTAATCTTTCTCCTATTAAGAAGCTAAACAGTATACTAAGCAAACCTGCATAATGCTATAAAGTCATGTTGTATTGGTTGTGGGGCTAGGAAGACTTTGAAGTCCTCATGTAACCTGCATTTTTTACTATGGGTCATACAACAGAAATGCCTCAAGCAAGCATCTTTATAATTTTAACCAGCTAGTGAGATAAAACAAAAATGACAGGATTAATTATGATTTTGGTTTTCATATAATCTACCAGAAATGGTGATAAAGCCAAGAAATAGACAAATTTCCAGACAAATGCACATCAAGCAGAGAAACAGAAACATGAGGTATGCTTTATAAGGATGCAATGCCTGAGGAAGGTATCCTTAGTGAAAGTGGCATTGGGTCCCCAAATCAGATCTTTGCTTATTGGCATCTACCAAGTACCAAGGGCATCCCATTCCCAGCCTAAGGAGGATCTATCTAACACAACCCAAGGACAGCCAGAAGAAGGATCTTTGGGAGAATTTGGATCCCAGGTCACATTTGAGCAACCTACAGATACATGAAAGGAACTGCTAAAAATGTGTTTGATCATTTTAACACTTTCATAATCTTTTTTATTTTCCTCACATAAGCACACAAATGTAGGTGCATTGGTTCATCTACATGTTCTCCCAAAAAAAAAATCATAATTTTTTTTAAATTAAACCATGTATTTGAGAAAACAAATTCGCCAAAAAGGAAGAAAAGAAGTGTAGATAATGCTCCAGGAATTGTTATTTTTAACATGCTTGGTAAATTCTTTTTAACATCATGATGACGAAGACGATTAGGATGACATCAATCAGATATTGTTATTTTTCTTTTAGCTTTTTAAATCAAATTTTCTATTGTAAATACCATCTTCACATAATTATATGGGATCATATTTTTTTCTCAAACTTTGTCAATTACATGTGGTCATATATGAAAACATCAGAGGACGTTAATCTAGAAATGATAAGATTATTTGGGGTTTCTGATGCACGGCCAGGTTAGTAATCCATCCGATAAACAAAAGATTTAAGGGTAGTCCTGATCTCGGTAGCTGAAACAGATAAGCCCATAGCAATGTACAGATTACGATGCATTAAGCACAAGTAACTATTGCAACCAAAGGATTTACCAAATTTAACGATCATAACAGATAATAGCTACTAGCTAGGGATTTTAGGGAAAATTAAGACGAGAAATTAAACGTACCATGAATTGATCAAGCTCCTTATCATCATGAACAAGATTGTTATGCCCTCCAAGAGCAGAATACTTTGAAACCACCTGCTGCGACTGCGCAAGCTGTGCATCAATTCTGGGCAGCTGATCCACCGGCGTGGCGATGCGTAAACAAGCCACATGAGCCGCTAACAACTGCTCGTACAATGGATGCGTCAATACCTCTGCTTTTTGCCTCGCATTTTGCCAGTTCATCAAGGCTCCAGCACCGCCATCGCCCTCAGTCTCTCCCACCTCTCCGACGACATTATTATCTACCTGTGATCGTTTCATTATTATGAGAATCGTAACCGACGGATTTGGTTTTAGAGGAACAAAACTTTCCGTCGATGCTTGAGTTTGTCATCAATGTACAAGTTATGAAGCGTTAGGTACAACTATTAATGCACAAACGATGAAATTACTACTAGATTTGTTAGAAAAAAGGTGGGAGAAAGAAAAAACGTATCGCTAGACAAAAGGGTAAAAGCGTAAAAGCACACGCCTCATGGCTTAACAGCAGTTTTTTTTTTTGAAAAGAAAAGAACTTAACAGCAGTTGGGTACTGCATTTTTACCCATTTTTATACAATATTTAATTATTAACTTAAATTTTATAAATTCATTTCTTTAAAGATTTTTTTTAATAATAATGATTAGCAATAAGCAAAAGGGATTCTATTAGAATTGAAGAGAAGATTAACCAAACAAAATCTCAATAAAATGCTATATTTCAAATTTAACAGGGTCTTGAAAAAAACAATTTTTAAATAAAAACATTTTTTTGAAGTAAAACTTTAAATCAAAATCGTTTTATATGCGGATAGGTAACAACGTATTGCAGAAACTAAATGTGAATTTTTTATTTTATTTCATTTTTTAATTTTACCAATTTTTAGGTTTTTAATTATTAGTCATTAACAAGATCAAATGCAACATTAATGTTACCAATTTTTAGGTTTTTAATTATTAGTCATTAACAAGATCAAATGCAACATTAATTCTTTAATACTTTTAATAAAAATAAATATAAAATATTGTATTTTAAGATACTAGATATGTTAAAAAATTTAATGTTCTGAAAAC
>JAWVWS010000569.1:0-25000 GCA_033807775.1 Saussurea involucrata | reverse complement strand
CGTGTCCTATTCAACTTTCATGAATGCTACTAATTTTTGCAAGGATCGTAGGTGTTTTTATGTCACTATATTATAAGGAATCACTTATAAGTCGAAACTCTTATATATTAGTAGAAAAAACATATTTAAATGAGAAAAAAAAAACGTATTGATGTAGCCTGTGATCTTATAAAAGAGAGTTTCAACTAGACTACGGATTGTAACAATTCTAGTAAACACAACCCTGAAAGCCATAATCGGAAACTTTCAAACTCTCAATTGGTGTTGCAAATTTTGGAAAAACCATGCGTTATAACATAATTTAAATACGAATGTATGTATGTATGTATGTATGTTTCAAATTGTATATATATATATATATATATATATATAATATGCACAGCATAGTTTGCTGTTGTGGGTCTCAAAGACTAGATACACCCACCATCTATAGACTAGATACATAGCTTGCATCAACCAACTCCTTCCTACATACCCTCCTCTTTACACACAAACATGCCACCAAAAATAAAAATTGAAAACCATGGGAACCTTCATTTTTATGTGTATAGAGGGAGGTTCAAACAAGAAAAGTAACAAAATAAGAGAATAAGAAAACAACTAAATCACGTTGCACTAAAGGTCAACGCAAGGGTGTGCAGGCAATGTGGCTCACAACCTCAGGTCGTGGCCAAAGCCGCGTGAATGACATGTGATTTTTACACGATTTTAGTGTAAAATCAAATGTGAGTCGACCACTTTCTTAGTCTCTTATTTTGAGTATAGACTATTAAAATGTATATTTCTTCAACGGGTATATTCATCAATACATATATCTACTATGTATGCAAGTATATATGTGTATTGAACTATTGATGCATATATACTCACTGAAACTTTTTAGCGTATATATACCGATGAATATACATATACAGGTTCCCAAACTTATCAGGCCCTAGATAGGGAGGGAAGATTCAAATAAGAATGGTAAAAAGGTTCCGCTAACCAAGCCTTGAAAAGAAGCTTGATTCAGAGACAGAATGACCAACGTTTCCTCAAGTCGTTGCATACACACACAGGGTATTTTTTAACAAATACACATCATGATGCACAAGTTTGAAACTTTACAACATAGTACAAACAAATGCACATACTCCGGCCGTACACATACATATGCATGTATATAGAGAAAGAAAAAGAATGTTGAACGTTGACATGAAGTTGTTAGCCGAGTGACAAATGTGGAAACAGAAAGGTTTAGAGAGTACCATTTACGCGAACATGATAAGGTGGTCCTCGACAAAAGATTGGCTCATCAGGTGAAGAAGATCGTGCACGAGCCCTCAAAATTTCATTAGGATCATCTATTACTGCAGCAGCCAATAGTGTGTACTCACCCGGTACAAGAAAATACAGACAGAATGAATGTTTAATCTCTTCAAGAGGAGGAACATCCACTTTCATGCCACTCAAAGCACCTACACCATTAAACCAAAACATAACTCCTTAGATGAAGAAAGAATGGAATCCAATGGCAGAAGACCGCAAGTTAGTAACACAAAATCTTAACAGAAAATACAAACACCAATGTAGATGGAAGTGATACAGACGTGATTTCACTCAGGCTTGTTAAAAGCCCTCTGTCTACATAGGCTATTTTTAGCAAATAAGCTAGTCGTTGGCTAATAAGCCGGCCGATAACTGGTCTAGGGGATATAATCGGAAATATGTCATTTGAAAACATATAAGGGGTATAACTGGAAGAAAAAGAAGTGGAAGAAAGCCCATTGAACTTATTGAAACACTACTTGAAGTAGCTTTTAAGCTAGCTTATGGCCAATCAAACAGGCCTTTTTCAACAAGTTCAAAAAAAGCTAGAATTTAAAAATGGGATAACATGCTCGATAGGCATGAGTTCTAATATATTATGGTTAAAAAAACATGGCCATAGCTTTCTTTGTATATAATAATGATTTCAAATGTCAACTGAAAGAGAGGAGGATGTTAGGGCTTACCAGACCATAGTACAGCAGAGTTGGAGCCTTCAATGCAGTTTTCACCTGCAACATCTCTGCATGTAATACTAAGACTCATACTGATAGAATCCTTGGTGTTATTGCGAACCAGAACTTCCATGGGGGTCATGTCATGTGCCAGCACAGGACCCCCCTTAGAACCTGAATCTTTTTTCTCAATTTCTTCTTCTTTAACAAGCCGGAAACTGAAGGTCAAAGGATCAGGTAGCAAAACGTCCATCACTGACGTCTGAAGGGCAGCCTGCGTGGCATCCTTAATATGCAATTCTCCTGAACTATTCCGTCCAGATAGCCACTTAACCTTAATTTTCGAAATCAGGTTCCTTATAGAAGCATTCAGTTCCGCTTTTTTGTTTTTCTCTGAAAAGCTTGCACTTTTACCACCATCCCCATTTGACCGAGGATTTGTGACAAGAAAAGAACCATCCAGGACGGGTAGTTTGAAATGCTCCAATGGTATTAGTACTCTTGCAGTGTAATCTCTGTCTATTCTTGTTTTAGGATAATCGAATTCTGAACAACTGTCCTCAATACTTCCATTCTCCAGCTGAACAGAGACACCAACCTCAAACACGACATTGGTGGGATTAGACAACTCGAGTTCAAGAAATCTTAATCCCCAGCTTCCCCTGTAGGGATCAATTTTCACCAACCTATCTGCTGCATGTCTTGAGGAATCACTACTGTTATCATCGGCAAATACACCATCCAACGCATTTTCGCTAATTTCTCCCACGTGTGCGGGGATTTCCATTGACAGCAAGCGGGCTTTCACAAAAGACAAGCCCTGCAAAACACATATGTTTAGGGGGGTCACCAAGCGCCGACCAGGTGGCACGGCACTAACACTTGCTGGCGGCTCTCCATGGTTTTCTACAGGACCTGAGACAGGAAAAACATTGAAATGTTACTCAACATTTTAGTTGTTTATCTATCCTTTATTTTAATTTGCTGTAAGTTTATACAATCATCATAAAGGTGTTCCTTGCAATGGATTTATACAAAAATGTTGGTTGCTTATGAAGGGGCCAGAGCAGATTACCTGCATAATGGATCAATAACATTGGGCTACTTGCATCCTTTAGTGGCCTGGTTGCCTTTACAGATGTGCTCTTGCTAGCAATATTATCAAGGTCCACCAAACCAAGCTGCCAAGCTTTCAAGGTGACTGGTATGGTCACTTCAGCACCAGGTTTTAGTGGAAGAGCAGATTTCAATGCTTCATAACCAATGGATATGACAGAATCTTGATTTTTCCCTGATAAGGAGATATGTGCCTGCTCAACAGGAACTGTGCCAGCATTAGCCACACTAATCCAGAGGTCACGGATCTCGCCTTCATATAATATGACAGCACCATCACCACCGACAACGTGTGAAACTAACAATGGCAGAGAAGGTACTACTGTAATGTTTGGAACAGTTGTCGTTTTCAGCTTTCCGGACCCACAGCACCGAAAAGGATCAGAAATAACAAGCCCCTGTGCAGCTCCAAGAAGCAAATTGTCAACATCCTTGAAGAAATGCTCGGTAATTACACCAAAACAATGAACAAGGCATCCAGGAATATTCACTGGACCCACTTTAGTTGGAATTCCTGACAAACTGATCACTTTAGAGGAATTAGGGGGAAGAGTCGCACTGATTGGAAATGCATCAAAATTTCCAGAATGCACCGACAGATATATGCTATTAACCAGTAAGTCAAAGCCACACGGGTTCGCTAATTCCACCAACACCTGAACCGGTTCTCCAACAACCCAAACTAGCTCTTGTTTACTGTTACTGGTATTGACTGAATCTCCTTTGCTGAATGGTGTATAAATAAAAGGTCCTGAAGGAGCTGATCCTGCCCACCAATCTTCTCTTCCAGGATTCCGTTTTATAATATCCATCTGTGATGGATGCAGAGGAAATGAATGCAACCTAGTTATCAGAAAGGATATTTAGTCATGGTATTTCAGGTAAATGAGTAGCAGAGCAGTATAACCAAGTGCTACAGGATCGTTATATTTGTTATTATAGCATGAGAAACAACTAGTTTTGTTTCGTCAAAAGTCAAAACTGGAATTATTTCAGAGATAAAAACACGTGGAACCAGAGAGAGAGAGAGAGAATGATAAGGCTATATGCATCTAGACAAAAATACAGAAAATTAATATTCATCTAGATAATGAACAACCTTTCTCAGCAATGATCAGACCACCCAACAAAGGTTCATTGATTTAACAGAATTCTTCCAGTACATATATTACTCTCCAAGGGAAAAATCCAAGAACATCAGGGACAAAGCAGAAGTAACAAGGTTCCACTTACACATGTATTATTTGTTCCAAATGCTCACATCGTAGATGTCTGTAATCATGACAAGAAAGACGCCAAGGCACATATTGCCATAAAGGCGGGATTGCCGTATGTTCATCTATCCAAACATTTTGCATATAAAACAAGAGGTAATATGCAGAGGAAAAAGAAACTTTGAAGCCCTAAACCTATAGAAATTACATTTTACTTGACCAAGCATGGCCCATGGTAATCCCCACAACTAGCCATGATTTTTAGCAAGCTACTCCGCTGGGGCAGCATGGGGATATATGGATAGCAACACATGATTGAAGTTCATAACTAGACAATGATATTCATTTAGTGGCAAGTACCTGACAAAAGGTAAGGCAGGATCAGCACAATGAGTTCCAGAAGGAAGCCTCTCTGCAGAATTGTTGAGGGCACTTGCAAGCCCATTTTGCCCTGAAGGCGTGATTAGAGGATAGTAAGATCTTAATAGACGCGCTGCAGCACTCCACGCAGCAAGAGGATCTCCAGCACGGACAGCTGAGAGAAGTATCTCCTTTAGTACAACCATCTGCAGGGTGCTCCATTGGGACTCAAACAGAGATACTACCAAGTGATGATGCATTTTCCCACCATCACCGATAGATGGTGCAATATCCTTGTATAAAGTAAAATGTAACCAGATATGAGCACCAGAGTCGAACACATGAAAGAAGCAAATATTGCAACACAAAAAGCTGATATAGAAGAGAAACAGACAATGACATGGTTAAGAACATAAGTTGTAGAATGACAACACTCGCAAAATGATTTCCAAAGTCCTATCTTACTGATGCAGAATCACAAGTTCCTATCTTACATAGTGTCGCCACTTCCTCAATTGAGTCATCAGCACAACCAAGGTGCTGTGCTCACCAAATTTGAAACAATTGCATCATCTAGTATTTTTGACATATTCTTTTACTATAAAAACCTATGGTATATACAATAACCTTAGTACCATACAGCTATATTCAATTATTTTCCTAAACTTTGTTGAACCCCCTTGTGGACTAAGCATAAGAATATTATCAACATAAGAATAACAACTTCTGGTACTAATTTATGTTGCATTCTTCAGATGGATTAAAAAGAAAAACTCTCTGGCACTTTATAGTTTTTGAGCGACTAAGATTTCACCCTAGATTGTTGCCAATCTCTAATCCACAAACTAAAAGATGCCACCCTCTCAAACACAACCCTGTTATTCATACTTAATACCCTGCATAACCGACTTGTACTATTGCACTAATTGATTGTACTTTCCTATCACAGCCTACCATGTGTCTACTTTGACCCAGCCTCAAACTGTTGACTATTTGACCCAGGGTATAACACACTACTAATACTAACACGTCACATCAGTAACACAAACCATGTGCCCTTCCCTGTTGAAGCCAACTATTGGCCAACTGCCTATACTCATTTCCCCTTTTAGTGTGCCTTGCGTCCCTGTGTTTCTGTTAGGAAGCCGACACCTCAGCTGACACCTCAGCTACAAACTTACCAGAGGACACATGGCAAGTTCAAGAAACCTGAGTAGTGGAGGGAGTTATTGCCAGAATTTAGGAGTGGTTATTGCAATTTTAACATTATTGCTTCCTAGCATGTAGGCCACTAAGTCCACGTTTTTATTTCCGAGTATTTCTCTTTGCACCCTTTTATTTGTATTTATAGTCAAGTGGTCGAATGAAAAGGGAGGATATTTTTCACCCAGAAACTTGTTACTGAGATTAGGGAGTTCTCTCATCAATCGAGCTCTCAACTTTTACACTTTGATAATAGGTAGAAAGAAGGGGAAATCACAGCAGTCACCCAGCACGGTTGATCAGGATTTCGCATTACAACGACCCATAACTCAATCCCAAGTACGGGGCCATAACAGATTGGTATCAGAGCCAGCAGTTATGGTCGACAAACGTTCTTTCCAGGAGCAATTTGAGGAATTCCTCAGCATGTATAAGGCCGAACAAGCTGCATCAGAAGCCAGACTGCAAGACATGGCTGCCCAAATCCACCAACTCACTCAATCGTTGCAGCACATGCAAACTGACGATTCCGGTGAGGCTAGTCACAACCACGGTCCTCCTGGTTCTCGACATAATTCTGGACCCCCCAATGGTGATGGTGGAAAATTCGTTCCCAGGTATGCAAAGCTTGACTTCCCACGTTTTAATGGTGATGATGACCCTTCGGTTTGGTTAAGCCGCTGTGAAATTTTCTTTCTTCATCAATGGACCTCGGACGAAGAAAGGGTCTCTTTGGCTTCGTTCCACCTTGAAGGTGATGCTCAACTATGGTATACGACGAGACAATCCGCATCTAACTTGGCAGGTTTTTAAATATCATTGCCACCTTCGTTTTGGACCACCATTGCGCAGCAACAAACTAGGAGAATTATCCAAACTCAAACAAACAGGGACGGTCGAACTTTACCAGCGTCAATTTGAAAAGTTGTCCGCCCAAGTGCCCACCTTAACTTCCGAGCAAGAAATGGCGATCTTCGTTAGTGGTCTCCGTCAAGCTACTGAGGTTGATGTTGAAGTGCAACAACCCACTGATTTAACCACGGCGATGAGCCTCGCCCGCCTTTACGAGCACCGACATGGGAAGGACAAAGCAGACGATCCTCCATTGCGGACTGGGGCTGGTAATAGAAATCTGTCGTCTCCATTTGTTAAGAGAATCTCGCGCGCAGAAATGATGGTACGCAAGAGCAAGGGGTTGTGTTATAATTGTGACGAACGTTATGAAGTGGGCCATAAATGCAAACGACTCCTTTGGCTAGAAGCAATTGAAGAAGACGATGTCAATGAAAGTAAAGCAACGAACCCCGAGATATCATTTCATGCCATGTCTGGCACCTAAAATTCACAAACCATACAGGTGGAAGGCAAGATCGACGGACAGCCCCTCATCAATTTGATCGACTCTGGATCTACCCATAGCTTTGTTGGCAAGTCCCTAATACAAAAGTTACAGGTCCTATTGAAACCAAATCCAATCTTCGCGTTACAGTGGCCAATGGCGAAAAACTTAGCAGTCCTGGAGTCTGTCGAAAACTTTCTCTTCAATTGGGTAACCAACAATTTCTATTTGATTTATTCTTGCTTCCTTTATGTGGTTTTGGAGCAGTGTTACGTTGGGTCCGATTCATTGGAACTTTGCAACCATGCGAATGGACTTCATGTGGATGGAGAAACCCATCACATTACATGGGATTCAAGAGCCAAGGCAGCAGCGTCAACCTTCTGTTTTGGCACTCAAAACCGAAGCGGTACAAGACGTTCAATTGCACCGACTGTTGACTGAATTCCAGGCTATATTTCGCAGCCCCACCGGCTTACCACCTACTCGCAGCTTTGATCATCGCATTGTCCTTCAACCAGGCACATGCCCGGTGGTTGTCAGACCATACCGGTATCCTCATATGCAGAAAGATGAGATCGAAAGACAATGTCGAGAGATGCGGAATTATCCGACCCAGTCAGTCTCCATTCTCTTCTCCGGTTTTATTGGTAAGAAAGGCAGACAACACTTGGCGTTTTTGCATTGACTATCGTTCACTAAATGATAAAACCGTTAAGGACAAATTTCCGATCCCCGTCATTGATGAATTATTGGACGAACTACATGGGTCAGGCTACTTCTCTAAACTAGCTTTGGGGTCTCGTTACCATCAAGTTCGCATGCACTCGGCCGATGTCGAGAAAACTGCTTTTCGAACACACCATGGCCACTTTGAGTTCCTTGTCATGCCTTTCGGCTTGACAAACGCACCTTCCACCTTCCAGGCCCTCATGAATGATGTGTTCCAACACTATTTACGAAAATTCATTCTTGTTTTCTTCGATGATTTTCTCATCTACAGTCGTACATGGGCTGACCATTTGCACCATCTTCGAGTGGTTTTCTGTTTATTACATCAGCACTCATTGTTTTTGAAAGAGACGAAATGTTCGTTTGCCCAAACACATATTTCCTATCTGGGTTACGTTATTTCAGCTGAAGGGGTCAAGGCTGACAATCACAAATTTGAGGCTATGTTGCAATGGCCTTTGCCCAACACACCCAAAGGATTGCGCGGATTTTTGGGCTTGACAGGATACTATCGGAAGTTTGTACCGAATTACGGTGTGATAGCAGCTCCTTTAACCAATATGTTGCGCAAAAACTCGTTTATGCAGCTTTCGAAAAGTTGAAGACCGCCATGACAACCACCCCGGTGTTGGCTTTACCGAACTTTGATGAACCGTTCATTGTAGAATGTGATGCCTCTGATGCTGGGAGCAGTGTTGCAACAAGGACGCCCAATTGCCTTCTTCAGTCGGCCATTTGCTCAACGGCATCTCCAACTTTCAGCGTATGAGAAAGAACTTCTTGGCCTCACAAAGCAGTTCGACATTGGCGATCGTACTTGTGGGGACAAAACTTTTTGATTCGCACCGACCACTACAGCCTCAAGTATCTGCTGGAACAGAGAATTTCAACATCCCCACAACAACATGGTTAAGCAAGCTTCAGGGTTTTGATTTTAAGGTGGAATATCATGCTGGAAGAGAAAATAAGGTTGTCGATGCCTTATCTTGCCGAGACGAAGATGTTGGTTTGATTTCAGCTATTTCAATGCCACAATTAAGCCTTTTTCAAGCATTGGAGAAAGAAATTGCCGACTCCCCCGTCTTACAAGACTTGGTCACCAAAATCACAACTGGCAACCTACCACCTACTTGGTCTTTCAAGAAGGGCTTGCTATTTTTCAAGAATCGGGCTTATTTACATCCTCAATCCCCTCTTATCCAGTACATCCAATACATCCTTTTGCTGTACACAACCAACACCATGAAGGATACCAAAAAACTATCCTTAGAATCTCCTGGGCAGGAATGAAGCAATACATCCGCGAGTATGTCCGTGCTTGTGCAACATGTCAACGGAACAAAACTGACCATCTTCAACCAGCACGCCTCACGCCTCTTACAGCCCCTTCCTGTTCCTTCCACTTCAGGTGTGGGCTGATGTTTCAATGTATTTCATCGATGCTTTACCCAATTCTCATGGAAAAACAGTCCTCTTAGTGGTGGTGGATAGATTCTCTAAATATGCACATTTCATCCCTATGGCTCACCCTTACTCAGCTGCCTCAGTAGCAAGAGTTTTCTTTGACAACATCTTCAGATTGCATGGCTTGCCCGAAACAATTTTCAGTAATCATGATGCCATTTTACAAGCTTTCTAGACTGAACTCTTTAAGTTGAGTGGCACCCCATTGAGTTTTAGCTCGGCATATCATCCCCAAAGCGAAGGTGAAGACAGAAGTGGTTAATCGGATCATTCAAATTTATCTTCGTTGCATCACTAGTGACCAACCTCGAAAATGGTTGTCTTGGCTCTCATGGGCAGGATATTGCTATAATACAAGCCACCACTCCTCGCTTAATACGTCTCCATTTGAAGTTGTCTATGGCAGACCACCGCCACGTCTTCTCGATTACTGCCTAGGTGCCGCTCGGTTGGAAGCCGTCGATCTTGAACTGCAAAACAGGGATGAACAATTGGCAACATTGCGTGATAAGTTATTGCAAGCTCAGCACCGAATGAAGGTTGCTTATGACCAAGATCACCGTGAAGTTCACTTCCAGGTGGGGCATTTAGTGCTCCTCAAGCTACAACCTTATCGTCAATTAAGCATGGCATCTAAGAAGCATAAGAAGCTATCACCTAGATTTTATGGACCTTTCCCGGTCGAAGCTTGTATTGGAGCAGTTGCCTATCGCCTCACGCTTCCTCCGACTTCCAAAATTCACCTGGTCTTTCATGTCTCGTGTTTAAAGAAATATCACGGCTCCAATATTGACTGTAACCCCCAACTTCCTCAAGTTTCTCAAGGTGAAATTCTTCCAACTCCAAAGTCTATTCTCGACTCCAAAACAGTCCAAGGAGCAACTCAACTGTTGGTGCATTGGGAAGGTTTATCTCCTGCTGATGCTTTCATGGGAGCCTGCGGACAGCTTACTATCCAAGCATCCAGACTTTGCGCTCGTGGTCAAGCGCCATTTGGAAGGGGGGAATGATGTTAGGAAGCCGACACGTCAGTTACAAACTTACCAGAAGACACATGGCAAACCTGAGTAGTGGAGGGAGTTATTGCCAAAATTTAGGAATAGTTATTGCATTTTTAACATTATTGCTTCCTAGCATGTAGGCCACTAAGTCCACATTTTTATTTCCGAGTATTTCTTTGCACCCTTGTATTTGTATTTATAGTCAAGTGGTTGAATGAAAAGGGAGGATATTTTTCACCCAGAAACTTGTTAATGCGATTAGGGAGTTCTCTCATCAATCGAGCACTCAACCTTTACACGTTTATAATAGGTAGAAAGAAGGGGAAATCACAACAGTCACCCAGCACGGTTGATCAAGATTTCACGTTACAACGACCCATAACTCGATCCCGAGTACGGGGCCATAGCAGTTTCTACTCCCACTATGTACCTGGCAGCCTCCCTTCTCTTGTGTTCCCCACTACTTTCTTGGCTCTCCACGTACTTTGGATATTAGTTCGACTAATCACCCTATTCTTCCTCTATATTTATTGCTAACTGCATTGAACCGTCCAAACTAACAAGTGATAACGTTATCACCTCAACACGTACCATTAGGTTTAAACCGTTCACAAATTGACTTAAAAGCTTCTTCTAGTACGTCGTCCAATGGTGTTGCCAATGATAAAAATCATCTTTTGGTACTGCATATTCGCATCCTACTTAAGCGCCAAAAATTGCTCGCACAAGGATCCGTGCATGGTTAATCGAAACTGAAACTGTAGCAGCATCACCGTGTTCAGTTTTGCCCACCTCATGACCAAACAATGTTTATGCTCCCACTCAAACCACCATAAGGTGTCGCCTTCAAAAGAGATCTATAACACTTTATCTGCTCCTCGTTTGTGAGTTAATGCAAGGTAAAATACCTTTCTGCTCAAATGCAACCATCAGGGTTATTATCGTCAAAAATTGGCATCTCCAGTTTTTTCTTCTTCACTGCAAACAATCACCATTTCCCCAAATTCCAGCGTCGTACCCCTGCAGTCTTCTGCCCATCACTGACACCTCTTCCTCCTCGGAACGCCATGGCCTCATTGATTTTGTTGCCGTCTCTTCGTGCATCTAACCAATAATTCAAGCTTACGCATTACCAGTTGTACATCATGTTTCAGTGAACTAACCTCGGCATGCACAGAACCCATGCTCCCTTCATTTCATCAATTCTTAAAGTCACACTCTTCAAACGTCCATGAATGCTACTTTAATACCAATTGATGCACACCAATTGAATCAAATGCATAATTTCTATCAGAATTTTATGATTTATAAAAGGTTCCACTAATTCGAACAAATACTAAAGTCATGCCTACCCCACCCAATTGAACTTGGCTGTTGGTGGAACTTAGACATTCCAAACTTTAATGCAATTTCTCAAATGCTTGGGTGGTTGAACTCTGTGAAGATTTAGAAAGTGGGACTGGAGAGTTTACAAGGCGGTTATCTTTACGGCTTTGTGGTTCATCTGGTCTCACCGTAATGGGACACTGTTTAGGAACTCCAAGCCGAAAAAAGCAGTGCTTTGGGACAATATTGTTAATTCTTCCGTTTTGTGGATTTCTAATAGAAGCAGTAAGCTCAAGTTCAATTGGGTGGGGTGGCTTCAAGACCCCACTCTAGTTTGCTCTAATATGTAATTGTGCTTTCTAGCATCTTGCTAGTTTAATAAAATCGCCGCTCTTAAAGAAAAAAAAACTAAAGTCATGCCTACCATATATCCCTCACCTCTATTTATACTTCCCCAGCCCAACAACTGACTTGTTTTCCTAACCATCTACACCTACCCAGTACACCACTACGACATATTACAACTAACCAACACTCCATGGCCTACCTATATTAACCGGTTGACCTGCAGTACCCATATGCACCGGGGCTCAAATAGTCAAAATAAGTGGTTGTGGTTGGTAGTCTAAGTAAAAAAGGGCGGGTTGTGGTAAGTGAATACAAGTATTTATTGCAGTAGTACAAGTAGGTGGAGCGAGGATAGAAAGTCGGTTGGTAGTCTTACATTAACATAAGTAAGGGGTTGAAGGAATATAGGGCTATCAATCAGTTTATAAAAGTGGTCGGCGAGAGCCTTGGACCTCCAGCTTCTTGAAGTGATGGAATCGTTTGTATTGTTGGCTTTAATCATTCAAATTCATCTTTGGGAGTGTTGAAGAAACCGATTGTTCATTGATTATAGATCAACTGTACATCAGATTTCCAATCGGCATTATGCTTGATTTCATTTTTGCATAAAAGCTCTCTTTTAATTCCTTGATCTTTACATGCAACTTGATACATTCGATAATGAACATGAGGAGGTGGGATTGAAGCATGCAACATTTTACTGCCCCGACACCGTAATCTCTTTTAGACATTTGGTTTTAACAAAAATCATCGAGAAGGGCCACTGCGTTGGGTACACATGATGAAAAAGTCCACAACCGACATGAATGTTAATGTTACATGAACTATAATGCCTATAAATGCAATTAGAACAACGGCCCAAAGGAGTACTCTCATCCATCTAACTAGCATGTGGTTGTGATATTGTGTCACGTGTTAAAGCTACCAATCCATCTCAAATGCACCTCAATGCCTCATATTAAAAAGGAGTCTCAATAAATGTGTTAAGAAACTCACATTGTAAACAGCATGTTTTGGAATGGAAGCTCTACTTTGAACACGATAAGCTTTTGTAGTCAGCGCCAATACTTGCATGGCACTAATAGCAGCCAAACTGTTTTCTTGTTGCAAATATAGCTGAGCCACCTGCCTGGAAAAAAAGGCAGCTTTCCTATGGTAACCGAGAGTTCCATATAGGCGAGCTATCTCGATGTATAATATCAGTCTATCACTTGCATCAATCAAAGATTTCGCTCCATCTGCAGCAGAAGTCAAAAGCTCCACTACCTCCTTAGCCAGCTCTCGTCTGTCAATTACATGAAGATGTCATATGAAACCTGTAACTAAGAATAATGCTCAGCCATATCTAAACTTCTTAAAGCATTCTCACACAATACATCAGAATTCAGATTGGCTAATAAATGATTTATTATATACGCAAGATGAAAAATCCCAAATGATTTGACAGACACTGCTGATACCTCATTAGATTCAAAGAACACTAGTAAAACACAAAAACAATCTCTGTAGATATACAAACAGGTACGCTGAAATCTGTAACAACAGAATTTAGGAAAGATGGTATACGGAGAAACAAAAATTAGATATTAAACAGTAATGAAAAATTGAAGGAAAAAGGAAGTGCCAAAAGAGGATATCATTTTATGATTCTTGCAAATATGAGCAGTCTTCAGTTGCACGAGTCATGTCCCAAAGACAGGTAAAACAACAACAAATCCTCTAAAGACAAATATCAAGTATCAAACCTTAGAAAACAACATATATTGTACCACCTATATATAATCATACCAAAGTCCAACAGATGACAAGCCCCAGCCGTTCATTGTATCGATTATTCGTTGAATAACGCAGACTGTAAAATCTTTCACCATTGTCAGCTACTTTTCAGCTAAAATATCTTAAAACAAGGTGACAGTTTTAACCAAAAGAAGGCACTACCAGCACAAAGATTCAAACTTCACAGTCGACTTCTTTCCTACCAATTCTTTCCAAAGGAGTAACTTTCAAGTTCAAATTTTGTTGGTCAGATTGAACCTTACTTCAATGATTTAGATTCAGCAGTAAAAAGTAAAAATCTTTTGCTTTATGACAAACAAATGATCATTAGAAAGATTTACAATATGACATGTGGATCAAGTACTCTGGTCAAACAAAAATGAAGTACCAATCATACAAAGGCATTCTCCTTGATATATGTGTTCAAGTGTCATCATGTCAAACATATATGTGTACCCTTTAATAAAAATGATGTGTTCAGTTGACCCATACATGATACACTCGTATTTCAAATAGAATTAGCATCCCTCCAGATCAAATTCAAGTCAGCTGATGTCAGCATGTATTCTTTTTAGTTTTTATTATTTATTTTTTGAAAGACATTCACCTAAAAATATATTCCGTCTACTAGCCGTGCCAGATGACAGGATTGTTATCATCCACTATAATTCATAATCAATCAATGCAAACATACTTCTCTCCGAAAAAAAGTTAAAACAAATGCCCATTCATTTTCAGCATTTTTGCTAAGTTTTACAGTTTTACTGGCTTCATTAACAAGATGAACTCTTTAGTAACCATGAATAAATTAACAAAGAGTAGTACAGATTCCATGAATAAATGTGTTTTCCCTACACAGAGGACTAATTAAATCACTTAACACAAATGGACATCAGGTACTTACATGAAGTAGGTATATGAAATAACGCAAGGTTAGAAGCCTAATCCTGGCCTTCCAGGTGAAAAATGAACATCAAAGAACTTCATCGTGGATGAGGTTAAACTACTACTGAAAACCACACGTCTTTATAATTTAAGAACACAAAAACATGGTAAAAGAGAGATTCTACGAGATGTAAGATGAGAAGAATTATTTTTGTTTTAACAAGATATAACTAAATAACTAATATGATTAGAGCATGCTTAGTTGACAAATTTATTGGTTGTCGTGCTGTATAGAAGCTGGTTCAATATTGTAGAAAAAGGAAGACATGGGCAGTATTCGCTTTGTCATCATCGTCTCCTGAATCTCTTTGATTCTATGCCTCTACTCTCGTTTTCATCAACTAATTTTACCGTCACCATCCTCACTATGAGTGAGATAACAGATCACCTTCACAGCTAGATACATTTTATGAAAACCCCATGATGTTCATCCAATACAGTCTTTTGCTCAATGCCATATGAGTCAATATTAAGCTTAAAAATTACACATGATAGCTGCTACAAAATTTTCAGTTGTTAGCTCATCTATAGTTATGGGCGTATTATAGTTCCATCCATGAACTTCATGCATGCTAAATCCCCAAATGGTTGCAGTTCCAAACGTCATTTGGTGGCGTATTTACATAATAAGTAATGGAATTCCAGTCTTGTGAGATATTCCTTGATAATTATTTGGGTTATTAATATGGTTGGACAGGGGAGTTTGTTGAACGGGCAATTACCAATTAGAAAAAAGAAGAAAAACCACACTCGTTCACAGGGAAAATTAAATCAATTATTACTCGATGCCTTCTGCACTTCTGATGTGGGAAGAATTCAAGAGTTAATGAGATTTTTGGCTGATAATTGGATACGAAGAAAACGAGCTCAAAATAAGGCCAAAGACACAGATCAAAAGCCGGACACAGTCGCTTACGCGACTTATCCCGCCACTTGAGTCGCGTGCAAAGTTGCGCACGTGTCCTGACAATTCCTGCACAGATTATTATGATTTGTTTATTTGATTATTTTGTTTCTTAATTTAATTTAGGATAATTATTTGTTTATTTTTAGTTATTAATTATTTGCTTTACAATTAGATTAGGATTATAATTTAGTTTCCTTTTAGTGGAACTTGTTATTTTCCTTATTTCATTTTGAAGTAGCATGTCTGTACTCCAAGTAGCTAGCAAAACAACAAGTTCCACTGTTCTTATGGGGATTTGGAAGTCCCAATAAAGCTGAAAAGGCAAGTTCTATAGAATGAAGGAATGACAAGCTGCTGGCTGTCTAAAATCTAAATGTGCCATGCACATAAGATACATGCAGCAAAATTTGACATTGAGGTGAAACTGAATTATGCGACTAGATATGATGATACAAGGGAGAATGTTGAGGTTGCACCTGTTCAAGAAAAAGCGAGACAACATTATACCAAGAGGAGATTGTTTGGAGGGGTCGAGGTAGGCCAAGATTGACACAGATGGAAGTTGTGAAGAGAAATATCAGTGCATCAGTGAGCAGAATATACCAAAGAATATGGATTTAGATAGGGCTGCGCAGAATGATGCTACTTATGTCTCAGAACCCTAGGGAATTCACCTCTTCATAAATTCTATTGGGTTTCAATTGTTAGTTGACCCCAACTAGTTAGGGATAAAAAGGTGTCCTGACGTTGAACACTTTGAAGTCACAATATACATAATGAACAAGTCTGCCTCTTAATGAAGAAAACAATTTGTACCTTAAATGAATGCAACAACTTTACACTCTTATACCAGACTGAGTTCGATGACACCATAGAATAGAGACAATACATAGAACATATCACAGATTCACAGGAATCGCAAAACCTACAGCAGGCACTATGCATAATAACAAACAAGATTTGAAAATGTACCTGCATAGGAATCTTGCCAATTTCAATGTAGCTTCCAGTTCAAAACTGAGGGGTGAAACCCTGCATAGATTAATGGATATAATCAAATATAGTTTTTTTATGAAAAACTCAATCCAGATGTAATAAATAATACTGATATAAGGATATGTAACTTTACTTTCAAAAAGTGCAAGTCAAGCATTGATTAAATTCCATGAACCAAATTGAACCAAGGTCACTTTGCAATGAGGACTACGAGGGTAAATAGGTCATTTAAGTTTTCCAAGAAAAATTTAATATTGCATCAAGTACACAATATTCTAAAATGGGACATGTTCTATTTGTGTAACAGAGTGAGTGTTATCACATGTGCATATATTGAAGATGTTACCCATGTGGATAATATGTAAGGATCTACCTCTGAGCGTTGTCTTGTATAAATGACTTCCTGTAATGCAAGATGACACTGTTGTAACGATACTTGACCTCCTCCTCTATAATTGGATCCCTCTGAACTGCTTTATCCATCTTATAGCACATAAACACAAAACAAATAAATATTACAAGACATCATGTAAGCAATTGACCATTACAAAGGTTAAAGCACAGCATCTGCACCCCAGTAAAAAAACACACGGAATCTTGCACCAGATTCATTTATATATAACATGATAGCTCATAGCCAATCACATGCCTTTGAACACACATTCATTTGCTACAGGATCACTGATTTTACCGAATGGTTCAAATTAACCCTCATTCTCCACTAAGTAGTTCATCACACATGTCCATGATATTTTCAGATAACATTTACATAAAACTTTGTGTAGTCGGTATCTATCTTCTATTCTTCTTATATTAACGAACATCTTCTCATCTCAGATCAGCTTCTATAAATTTCTAACTTAAAAATATAAACAGCTAATAAAATCTAAACTGGAAATTTCTTTCCTGTTTAAAACGGAAAAAAAAATAGTCAACAGCCTTGGGTTTGCATAAAATATATAGAGTTTTGTACCCTTGTGATGCAGCCGAATGTAAAATTTTATGGTAAACCAAGAAACGTAAAGTAATGCATTCCTCATCCATAAAATTCAAAATATATGCTTGAACATAAATAGGTAAATATGCTAGATTATTTTGATTTTATTTTATCATTTATTATTTTTTTTTTTGGTTGAAAACAGGGACCTCCAGAGATAAGATCTACTATGTCAAAAATTATTACAATCACACAAACTAATCTCTCAAGCCACCCCCAATTACCCTCGCACTCTCCAAAGATTTAACTCACCTTTCTACACAGTACACTCTATCACAAGAGAAAAAAAAAGAACAATTGCATTTGATTGGGGCTTTGTAACAAAAGCCTTGAACTCCAGGCATGGGGCCCACTCCGCCTTTTGTTGCTCCAACTATTAGGATCGGTACCATAATTGTCATCCAATACTATGAAAATTTAATATATGGAATTGCCAAATATATTTTTAGAGACATTGTTTCAATTTAAACAGATTTTCCCTAAGTTGTCTAGACATTATGTTCTTATAAGGTTTAGACATCCTAAGGATGTGGATACATGTCTGATGCCATATCCAAACCAATGTTGTTTCCATGCATAGTTTCTTCTTGTAGCTCTATGCATGACATCTTTTCCTTGTTCCAAACTAGTAAGAGGTTACTCCACCAAATTCCCTTTAACGTTACCATATGCTTTTTTGACTGCCGTTACAATAAGAAGTAACACCTAGGTTTCGAATTACATAGAGAAAACAATAAGTCACATCATGAGCAAGCATGCAAACTCAGACAAGCACACTCCGAAGAAATGGAGGATAGGTTAGCATATGCTTATTTGAGAACATAACACAAATAGGCCAAGTGGAAATTGCTGCTGAAGTAAAAGCATGAATATTAAAGAGGTTTGGATACCAATTGTTAGGGGTTGTTTGGTAGTTGCTGAATGGTTTAGTACAGAATGATTAAGTGGTTAGAATGATTAAATGGTTAGAATGATTAAGAGGCTCTTATAATATATTACAAAATGAAATATGGTTGTTTGGTAATTGTTCAGAATGAAATTAGGGCGCTAAATGGTTAAGGGAGACCCAAGATACAAAAACATTCAGAGGGTTTAGAACCATTAAGAGGTAGACTTTTTTTGCCAAACAAGAATCACCTCTTAGCGATTCAGAGGTTGCCTCTTAATGTAAATATTAAGACAAATGCATGAAGTAAGATATCTTTTGCATCTTTAGGCATTGATCCTTTAATATGCTTACCAGCAAGGCGCAAACACCACCTTCCAATGCGCCAGCATACCAAAAGTAATCCCCAGTCAACCGGGCAAGTTCTAAAGCAGTAGAATAATGAGCATTGGCATCAACAGGCGATCCAGCTAGTAAACAATAATCTCCTATTGTTTTCTGCGCTCGGCCAAGTCTCCTCTTTTTTGCTTTGATCACCTGAAACAGTTGATCAAGTAGGTTAAGTTGGCATTCTTAAATCATGAACTTGACAATTCAATGTTGGGTAGCTTTGGGGAAAAGGAGGGGAAAAAAAGCAATTATTCAATCATCAAGACACCTAAAACATAAACCTCCTCTGAGCTGAGACTGGCTTGAGAATCTAAAGGCGTCTTTAGAATGGTTCCACCAGATTCTGCTTGAAGAACCCACTTCTCAAATTCCATTAGAAGTGAAGCAGCAATATCTTGCATCATTGTTTGCAAGTGAATTTCCTGAGTCCGCTGGTCAGCAGGAGGAAACAAAACCAATTTACTTCCTGTGTTATTCCCATCTGCTAGCTGCAATATAAGATACAAAAACACAGGTGAGCCATTGTTACTAGGATCATTTTCTAGGACGGACTGAAAGTAAGATATAATTGCAATTTGAAATATTTTATTGACCCATAGATTAAGAAAAAGGCGACAGACATTGACATAAGAAGGGAATCAGTTAGTTAACCATCAGCAATAGCCCTATATCAATTTACGTTTTTCTGTAACTTCTATCATTTTGGAAGTTTTTGAGAATGATTTTAATTTTGTTGCCATTTAGACCATTTCCTTTTGGTAATAATAAAGAAATAAAAAAACAAAGATATAGATTTGTACACATGAAAAAGGTTCTACCGGTTATAATAAAAATAAATCAAATTACCAAACATACAGCACGAAAAAGGATTTTTCTCTTGGTATTATGTTACCTCAAATATGTATGAGATTTTAAAAAGGTGAGAACCAAGTAATTAACTGCATAATATGTCAATGTTCTCCTATTTGGAAAGCCATGTGAGTCCTTTAACTAAGACATGTGTATTCACTTTAAGCAGAAAAATGAAACATAATGCAAATTTGAATCATTACATAAATGCATATGTGTAAGGCTGTAAGCAAGTAAACCGAAACATATCCTAACTCTTCGGTACCAGTCAGGCTACAAGAAACTGCACTGCATGTACACTTACACAACATGCCTTCAGCTCCTCAGTAGTAGCATCTTATGGAAAATTGTCTAAATGCCACAACTTTGAGCAAGTGAAGGAAATGTTTCTCCTGAGACTCGGTTCTACACTGAATTTCTTTGAGATCTGAATCCACAGAAATCTGTGAAACATTTAGTATTTGAGTATCTTTGAGTATGAAACCAAGATCATTAGTCTGGCTCCAGAAATTACTTGCCTATTTATTTTTAGTCTGTTTTCTCTTCCAGTAATCAAATATCCAGACGAATATTGATGAGTATTTGAGACTCAGGGTCCACTAAACAAGTTGAAAACACATGTCAACTCTCCGTCATGAACGAGGGACAAGATATATTGCAACATCTTTGCTGCATCCTAGAAAAGGTTAAGTAGCTCTAGAAATTGAAGTCTATGGCTTTTGCAACTATAAAACAATTCCAACATTAACATGTCCCCAATTGGTTACGTAAACTGTGAGAGCATCAACCATTGATTTGCCAACATTTAGTGATAGGAAAATACACTTACGATAAGATAAGGGCTGTAACTATGAATATCGGAGTATATGTGTCGTGTGCAAGCACAACAAATATTGCAAGCTGCCTACACTTCTACAAAGGAAGAATAAACAGTAACAAAAGGAAATGCACGAGTTCCAAGCTAAAGACAAACAATGAAGGGTAAGGAGTACAGTTCATAACCAAAAACATTATAAATTTATAATCTAGGCTTCTACAAAAATAGAGTGCCGGTGATAAACTCTCATGGACAGCAGCACAACGTCTTTACGCTCTGCTCATCTCCTGATACTACAATGTAAACTGAATATTCAAAATAAATAAATCAACCTCAAAATAATTTGGGAATACAACCTGTGTATCTCCAGGGGAAAAGGCAAAACACCGTTGAACAAGAGAAGAAGAGTATCCTTTACACGCCGCAGCAAATTGCTCAACAACACTACCGAGATCAGGCGAAGACGGACAGTGACAGATTCCGATAACGCCATGAATTTTCCGGTTCGATTGGAAATCCTCCCATGGACTCGGTGGCGATCCACCTACAATGAACTTGAACTTTAGGCTACCGGATTCCCACGGCTGTTGAGAAAATGGAGATTTTTGGTGTTCAGTGTAGAAAGAAGTGATAGTTGAGAGTTCGATCTTGTGGTGGCGTCCGAGCATCCCGGCGTATTTGCGGAAGAGGTGTAGGTGGATTGTTCCGATCGGGAGTACGGCGATCCGGATAATGGAGCTTGTGTCGATGCTGACGTCAGGCTCCATCGTTGCAGTTGCCGAGATGAGGACGGCGGGGAAAGCCGAGAGTAGAAGCCGGAGAAGCACGGAGGGGTAGTTGACACAGTCGAGAGTTGTTTTTCACTTCAACATTGGATCGGTTGCAGTGAAGAAGAAATGGGAATAAACCCTTTCTTTACAAAATGGTCCCTGATGGTTTAACAAACTTCATTTTCAAAGAAGAATAGGCTGTTGTAGTACACAAACTACAAACATGTGTTGAGTAGTTCGAGTTATAAAGTTGGTCCGCAGAGAGCACATTGTTACCAAACTGTTCTCAATGGTAGGTTTGAGCACTCCCGTTGTACGTCAGTCGACTACAAGAATTTCAAGAGGGATGCGGATGCGGTTGCGTTTGTCGGTAACAAGGATGCAAAGATGTTGATAAATAAATTGTCTAATAGACGGGAGCTAGTACCCGACTATTTTTATGAGTACAACAGCGATGGTCGGGAGTTGAGTGCACGTCTTAACTAAAAAGAGTTTAGGGACGTAATATCCTTCGATGGAACTTTTTGCACCAACAAGTGCGTCAATGGTTTACAATGATATTTAACGTTTTTATAGCATTATTTAAGTATTCCAGTGTATGTTTGTATTGATTGTAGGTATACGATGATATTTGTCCCTTTTCTGGCCGTTGACAACCATAAAGCATCGGTAGTTGTTGGTTCGGCTCTGATAAGTGGCGAGGCGATCAATAACTTCACATGGGTTCTCAAAGATTTTTGAAATGTCATGAGAAACAACCTATTTTCGTAATTACAGACCAATGTGTGGCTATGAGGCAAGTTGTCCCATTGGTGTTCACGGAATCGAAACACCGTTTGTGTATGTGGCACATTATGGACAAAGTGCCTTCCAAGGTAAGGGGTTTCCTTTTAATTACTTATGAAGTTAAATTTTACTTTTTAAAAATCTGCAGTTTCATTTTTTATGATGAATTCATGTTACCCGCTCATTTTGTTTAGGTAAGTGTTGCATTGAATGTAGATCCCGAGTTCAAGAGGATTATAAACAAACTCGTTTGGAATGTACACATTGATCTTGAAGAATTCGAAGCCCAATGGCAGATCATGATTGAGCAATTTAATTTGGTCGGTGATAAGTGGTTCAACCATATGTACAATATTCGCCGGTCTTGGATTCCGGCGTTTTACAAGGGCACCCCGATGTCTGCCCTTATAAAGACGACATCGAGATCTGAGAGTTCTAATGCGTATATTAACATATACGAGGACTTTTTCTTTGATTTGGTGCAATTCCTTAATAATTACGATATCGTGATCGAGAAGCAAAGGTACAAACAATCTATTAATGAGAACGTACCAAGGACAACATACCCGTACCTTGTTTCGTCGTACGATATAGAAGCTTACGTCACAAATATTTACAGTCCGGCCATTTTTTCGATTTCCAACACGATATAAAGAAGGCTCTTTATGGATGTTTGATCGAGATTGTTGAATGCCGGGAAGACAAGAAGACGTTCGAAATAAGTTATAGGTCCAAGTCATCAGATGCCCAACTGATGTACACGGTATTTATTTAACTTTTAGTCAATTGTTTATGCTATGGGAACGTTATAATTTTTGTCAAACGCTTCCGTGATTATTAACGTAGTTATTTGTAGGTGAATCACAATTACGTAGAAAACTCTATGGAATGCGAGTGTAATTTCTTCGTTTGAAACGGCTTCCTATGTCGTCATGCACTAAAGGTGCTTATGAACGATTAAGTAAGTACAACTCCTGACCGATACATATCGCGTCGTTCGACCAAAGCGTTGGTTCTTGTTCAGATGAAATCCGCCCATGTTAGATGGAGAGGTAGATGCGGATAAAGAAAAATGTATCAATGATGTGTACTCCAAAGTTGCTGATATTGTTAGTCGAGCTCGGGAAAAAAATCTATATTGCGTGAACTCGATGTGATACTTGGTAATTTCAAATTCAAGATTAAAAAACAACTCCCATTCGAAGATCCATCACAACAAAGGATTGATGCAATTAAAGATCATCTAGGTGTAGCTGTACCAGACGATGTGGATATATTACCTACTTCTGGCATCAGGAATTAACAAGGGATGTGGAACCGGCAAAGGACTGGTGAGTGTGTCAGAGAAGATGCAGGTGCCAAACGAAGATGTGCGAAGTGTGGACAGTGCACCGGCCATGACTCCCGTAATTGCCCCAGCGTTTAATCAACTACTATATTGTTTTGAACTCGATGGTATTTTATTTTTATTAGTATGGATGATGGTTTATTAGTTTTAAAAATATCACATGTGTTCCTTTTTTATTTTTTGTCGTGATGCTGACACAATACCTTGAAGGTTAACTTTACGTTTAGTTTTCAACTTAACTGGCAATTTACTTTATAAAGTAATTCTAAATGAAGCCCCTTTATGTGTCCATGATCAGATAAGGTTCAACTCATGGTTTTAGTATTGTCGATATTCCTTGCCACTTTAATGCCATTAGGTGTATGGTCTTTTCTAGTATGTTTAGATCGTGTCGTTATTGACATTTAAGGTTATTCTGATTTCGTGTGGTTAGGTGTTGTCGTGTATGTTTCGATGGTGTTAAGGGGTCTTCGTAGTGCAAAATCAGTAGACGTCGTGATTCGAATGTCGGTGATTCCGATTGATATGTTTTTTAGTGTTTGGGTTGTGGTTTTCTAGTGTCAATGTTATCATGTTTAACTCTTCACGAGTATTTAAGACATTTCAGCTAAAAACAAAAATCGAGAAAAAAGTTGCCACAAAAAAACTACTTCATGCCATGCAAGTTATAGCAGTCTCGAAAAACGGGAACGTTCTATTATAGATAATAAACTTCACAGAACAAAACATGTCAATAAATGATGTGTATTTTAACATCGATGAACACGTATTAAACAACTAATAAGGATCTTTCGATGGTACATTGTTCCTACGCGTTCACCATTCCAACAAGTGGAATTTGATAATTGGCTTGTGAACACTTGTTAAGGTGTAACATGCTTCGAGCACAATATTCTTGTTGTGAACACTTGTGATATAAATATCAAGTAATTCCACCATATCCAAACCAATATTCGGTCTGATCTGTGCATAACGATTTCTGATGAGTCACATGACGAAAATTATTATACAGTCATGTGAACATATACGGAGCAAGCAATACGTATTGAACAGACTCAGAAAATGCGTACAAACAGTTAAAGTTATAAAGGATGAAGGAGACAGAAATATTTGAGAGCATATTCCATATCACTAAACTATCATAGGGATGAGAAATTGTTCAAAACATCAATCCAAATTCAAAATGCTATCAAACGACACCAAAATGATAAAACATGCCAGTTATGATGAAAAAAAAACCCATCCTAGAAACACCTAGTCATAGTTGATATCTTAAAATATATCCATAACAATATTGCATTTTTTACGAAAGATATTGTCATCTTAAAGCCCTAAACCTTACCAGCTCGAATTGTTAGTCTGCCAAGTTTTTTCGTCACTTGAATCGTGGTATCCATTGCAATGAATCTCGGGATTTCATTTATGATCGACAGCTTCTTAATGTTAAC
>JAWVWS010000568.1:0-25000 GCA_033807775.1 Saussurea involucrata | reverse complement strand
TCCTAATCTCTGGACAAAACATCAGAGCCTCTGACATCCATCTCAGAGCCTCTGATAGAGAATTTAAGTAGTACATTTTTTTAGAGCCTCTGTTGTTCTCCTCAGAGCCCTGTTAGCATGCTTTCAACATTTTCGTGTTCTCAGAGCCTCTGATCTGTCCATCAGAGACTCTCTTATTTGTTTTATTTGTGTTCTTTTGTATAATTTTTTTAAACCTTGCATACTTTAAGGGGGAGCTTAAAAGTTTAATCTGAGAAATAAGCTCATCACTTAAGGGGAAGTTTGTCAAAAGGTTAGTTTGAGTATTAGTTCATTACTCAAGGAGGAGCAAGTCAAAAGTATAAATTCTTTCAATCTTTATGACTTGGCTTGGAAAATTAAAAAGGGAAAACCTATTCTGATAAAAACCACTTTGAATATATCTCTGAACTTTTCTTCAGAATCTGGTCTCTGAGACTTCGCCAGAGCCTCTGACATCAACATCAGAGCCTCTGTGATACTCTCTAAAACCAAATCTCTGTCTTAAAGGTTCACTGATCATTTCCTCTTCAGAATTAGGATTTTAATGATTTTTGGGTTTTAAAGATGAAACATGTGGAAAAGGGTTACTTATGATAACATCGGAGAAGATACTCAACAGAGTCAGGATGACAGAAGAGCATTTCAACAGAGCTCTGTCATTTTCAAATGCCTTGTGCATTTTCTGAAAAAACGTGGACTCTGGGTGTGGGTTATTTTTTAGCATTAACCACGTGTCACTTACAAAAACCCTAACCGTGACGGTTCAATTTCAGAAAGTTGTCAGTTCCTAGACACACGTGGCATTCTATGATTGGCCAACTGACAACAGGCGGTAACCACGTCCTATTTAGACGACGTTCAACTATCTGACACTCGAGTACTCCTCAATCGTTATCTCTGAGAATTGATCAAGTATAAAAACCCATTTCAAAACTCATTTCATTCTTTACGCTTTCAAATCATCTGAGTTCTTAGCATTTCCTTCTTTTATTGCTTCCAAACCCTTTGTGTTCATCCAAGCTTCAAAACCTGCAACTATGGCCGCACAAAACTCAGCTGAATCAAGTAGAGTCGCACATGTCGATCATATCGACATCCAACCATATCTCCTCAACAGCAACAACTTGAGAGTCAATCTTGACCCAACAAAATACAAACCAATCTACCATGTCATCCTCGAATTCTTCCACCGATGTGAACTTTTCAATGCCCTCACTCTGGCCGACACTACAAGGCCACAGGTCTACGTGCAACAATGGTGGACTACCTATCAATATATCGAGGAATCATTGGCAAAGTAGACGCTGGTGCTCGAGGAGGAGCAGGAATAGTGAGAATCAGGCCAAGAACACTACAAAGACTATTGAATATCCAAACCCCTGAACAACTTCACATAGAGGCATACGAAATCCCACCAGAGAAACCCACACTCGTTGAGTTTGTGAGATTCTTGGGCTATAATACAACCATTAACAAGGTTAGTGCATTAAAGAGGAAACATCTACCCCCATTATGGAACTTCATGTTCTCTGTCCTCAACCGAATCCTTACATCCAAATCTGGTAGTCTAGACCAGTCTAGCCCTGCCATTCTAAAAATAATGTATGGCTTGTACTTTGGAAGACACTTTGACTATGCCACCATCCTCTTCGAAGAACTTCAGACGCTGGTAGATAACAAGAACAAGGCGCTGGCAAGAGGAAAGGCAGTTAGAGAGGACAAGGCGCCGAAATCAATCATGTTCCCAAGATTTATCAATTTAGCCATCAGAGCAGCGTTCGAGAAGCTGCAATTACTTCAAGAAGGGGCACCCACTCCAGTTTGTACAATGGCTTCTTTCAAGCCTACAAAGTCAGGTATGTATCCTAACACTCGCAGAGTCCCCAGGACAATGCTCAACTTGATCCACCCAGATCACATCTCCCTAACCAACTATAGACATGCTGCTCAACCTCAAGAACCTGAGGTGAGATCCCCAACATATTTAGGTTCTGAGCCCTAAACTTATGAACTCTCAAAAGAAGAAGAAAGACCAGAGGTCAGAGTACCCTCAGAGGGGTCTGCCTTAGAGAGAGTAGAGGAAGAAGGTGAGAATGACAATAGAGCATCCTCATAGGAGTCTGTGTCAGAGGGAGAAAAGGAAGTCTCTTCAAGGAGAAGGGCAGAAAGTTCGACCTCCTCTGAAGAAAGTGAGGAGAGTGATAGAGAGATTCCTGAGCTTTCTATCCCCATAGGAGCCGAGAGACATGTGAGTGTAGTAGAAGATATTCGAGTGAACACACATGTGCGTTTTACGACTCCTGCCTCAACATCCAGTGCAAGCACACAATATATCCATGGTGATCTAGACCAAATGGATATTGAAACAGAGGTGCACACCTCGAACCCCAACCATCCCAAACCATCAAGGACAACTCTTCATGCCTCTGATATGCACAGAACCAGGGAATCCAGCTTTGTTAATATTACCCATTCGCCCCAAGGTAATGATAGGTCACAACCACACGATGATGCCTCTGTGGCTCATCTCACTAAGGAGGAACAGCTTAGAAACCTGGGTAACTTCAGGTTTACCCGTAGGGATTGTCTTACTCAGGGACAATGTAACAGCTTAGTTACATAAGGATTGGATTTCCTAGATCGCAATACCAACTCCCATATTTACTTCACTCTCTCAGATTCTGAGGATGAGTGAGCAGAAGCAAATAGAACGCCCAAAGATGATTCTCCTCTACGAGAACATCAATGATCGGGTGGAATTCCTCCCAAAGCCAACGTCAATGCAGCTCTGACAGGAGGCCTCTCAGGACTAGAGAGAAACTTAGAGTCATGTGTTGACCCCAAGATTACCCTTCTGATCTCATTACAAAAGTGGAATTCACAGACTTCTGTAAGGAGATCAGAGACTCCTTGAATGAGTAAAAACTTACAACCACATGTGCTAGTGATCAGAGGAAGGTTGGTGATGATTCTCTGAGGAATGAACTCAAAGATGTCAAAAATCAATTAGCAAAGACCTCTAAAAAACTGACAGATTTAGAGAAGAAAAGCTCTGAGGAATCACAGAAATTGCAAACAAAGATTACAACTCTCGAAGACCAGCTGACAACCTACCAGAGGGAGAACTCCACCAGAGTCACTCCACCTCCTTCTATGGAATTATCAGAGGCAAACATCAGCGCTCTGACAGAGGTAATAACCAAATCAATCTCTGCTACTATTTCCAATATTCCAACTCCTACTCTTACACCTACTGTTGCTCATCCCAATGATCAACCTATCACAAGATCCTATATGGGAGACTTTAGAAAAGAGGTCCTCAGCAGAATGATGACCATCTCTGCCAAGTTTGTGGCTAAAGCACAGGCAACAGAGAAACATGTGCAAGCCCCACTTGAAGTCCATAAGATGAACTTCTCTGATCAAGTTGATGAGATCAGAGATGTTGCCGCAGAGGTGGAATATACTTTGAAAGACGCTGCCAAGAATTTCGATGACTTGGTATGTGATATTGCCTCAAGGAAAAGATCAGCCACTAGAGAGCCATATACGAGAGCTTACAAGAGGCCAAGGTTTGTTGCTGACAACGATGATGCATCAGAAAGTGCAAATGAGTTGTCAGATCAACAAAGGGGGGAGAATGAAGTCAACTATACCTTCAGAGACACAACCCTCAGAATTGACACAATAGAAGCCTCAACCTCTGTTGAACCCAACATGAAACCATTATCATCGACTCACCAACTCCCTCACCCACCAGAACTGAACCAGAAAGGCAAAACTAAACCTCTGCTGATGAAAACACTATCCAACCCAACACCTTTACTACCATGATTATACATAGCTCAACCACAAAAGATGAAGCCAAGAAAGAAATGGCTAAAAAAGAAAAGGAAGACAAAGGGAAGGGCAAAATGCCAGAAAACGCTGAAAACCAAACCAAGCCTATCCCTGAAATATTATCAGACACACCAACTCAAGTACCAACTCAACCTTCACAGCCACCACCAGAGAGTTCTGCACGTCAAGAGCACCCTCCATCACTTGAAGAGGTATTTTCTTATCTCTATGCTGACCGATAGTTGATCTCACAAGACTCCAATCCTATCAATCCACACCTCAATCCCAAGAGGGCAAGCACACTGACAAAAGAAAGGAGGAGATTCATCACAGAGAAAACCAACATAATTGGAGGAGTATACTCAGAGCTACCCATCACAAAAATCCAATAGATCAACCACAGGACGTTCGCCTTCAACAGAGTTCTCTACCATGATTACATTGTGGAAAGATTGGACAACAGAATATATGTGTTCAACGACAACGATCTTGTCCTCATCAACCCCTATGATTTACTCCATTTTCACTCCTACTGCGTCAACTTCTCATATTGACAGAAGACTGCCAGAACTGGAAGGTATGAGGTCGAACTAGCCATGGAAGAACATGTGAACCTTAGAACCCAGACGTAATTTTTCCAGCACGGCATCACATTTAAATTGAAGAAGCTAAACATTGGACCCTTAAATGAGAGTCTTGAGGGTTTTGAACACTATCTGGTAGCTGAACCTGAAGCGTTCATCGTTCGACATAAGGCAATAAAGAGTTGGGAACAAAAAGTGTCCAGAAGAAGTCATCTGAAGCTTCGTCAGAAACATAGATCTTACCCTACAGTTTAGGGATTTAATTATGAAATTCGATAGGATTCTGAGAGGCAACTGGTATGACTAGATTTACTTTCTTTTGTATTGTAATGTACTTTATCCTTTAAAAGGAAGTAAATGGTTTTATAGAGGATGACTTTCTCCTCTTTGTCTTTGTTTAGCTTATCTCTCTAGAATAGCAAAGTTTGTATTTTCAATACTTAGGGGGAGATTGTTAGCCCCAAGTATTTTAATGTAAAAGTATTGAAAATATCACAAGTCAGAAGAACGTCAGAGACTAAATGTCAGAGACCAAGACTTCAGAGATTGAGTAGAAGACTTAGCAGAAGAATAACAAAAGATCATCATAAACCAAACGTCAAAGACCAAGACAACAGAAGACTATCAGAGCTCTGGCAAATGATCTCTGGTGACCAAGACCTCTGTCAAGCCGAAGACTTGTAGAAATTCTCTAAGTGTTAGACTAGTGTTTGTATTTTCCACATCATCCCTAAAAGGACAATAACACATTTTCATATGTCATTCCAGGGTTAGATAGTACACTGTTCTACACTTTATTAGGCTATAAATAGAGAGTAGTGGAGCAGACAATTGTAAGAATTACTGCAAGAGCACACTGACTACACATTCCATTCCATTATCTGTGTATGCTTTGTAGTCTGAGAGAATTCAGAACACACACACACACTTAGGTGTTCTTGGTGTTCTTCATAATCAATATACGAGCAGTTTGTTATTTAATTCTCATATTATTTATTGTTCTATATGGTTATTCTCTCCTTGTGTTTATTATTGCAATCACTCACTATCAAACAGAATGTTTATGCTTCTGCTGTCTTTGATAGCTCTGTTTAAGTTAGACAAGGTGAATCTGGGAACCTACAACTAAGAAGCTAAAATTCAGAAATGTCTCTTATAACACCCCTGATCTCGAAAAGGTTCCAGAACCCTCTTTCAAGTTGATCCATGATCAACGGAAATCTAAAATAATTATTTCCAAGTCTGTTAAAAGTCTTGATCCAAAAGAGATCTTCAAGTTTGACTCCTTTAAAGTACAGAAGCATGTTACCTCTGTGAGTGTTCCCTCTGAAATCAAAACACAGAGTGCACTTAATCCAGAGGCACCAGACTTCTCTCCTACTCCTGAGGATAAAGTTAGAACAACTTTTGAAGAAGATTTGAGAAGAGTTCTTGAAGAAAATTCTGCTTTTGATGCTTTAAAAAAATCAAAAAGATTTAAGAATATGCACCATCAAGGATTTGAACTTTCCTAATACCAAGAATACTAACTTCTGTCACATTTCCTCAGAGGTTGTTGTAACACCTCGAATTTCCATTATATTATATTTGAATATGAATGGGATCGATTTGTAATTTAGTCTAAGTTTGTGGACTAATTGTAAATGTAAACTCCAGGGTTGAAATTGTATTTTGACTAAAGTTTAAGAAAGATTGTGAAATTAGAACTTGAGGGTCTGTTTGGTCATTTCATTAAGGTGGAGTATACTTAAGAATTGGGTAAGCTGAATTGAGATAATATCTCAAATCATCTGTGTTGAAGTCGGTCAAGAGTAAGAACAGAGGAAGAGAAGGAGAAGAAAAGCAAGTTGATTCTCAATTTGGTAAGGATTTCATGGTGTGTTTGATGCATCCTTTTCAAACTATTGATTGGTGTTATTGTAATTAGGGTATTGATTCAGTAGCCAGAAAAGGTTGAAGGTGAATCTGTGGAAATTGCAATCTGTATTACAGTTCATAACCAAGGTGAGTTCATCTCTTCATCTAAAATATTATCAATTGGAATTGAATCAGATTTTGTATACAAACTGTTTGAATGATTTGGTATATTTGTATTGAATTAAAGTCGAGCAACAGTCTAAATTTATATGAGCTTTTTGATTTAATTTGACGTGAATCGAGTATACAATATCGAAGTCCCGGTATAGGATCCGGTATTGGGAAGTTCCGGAATTGGGCCTTTGGATCCGGTATTCGGAAGTTCCGGAATTGGGCTTTAGGATCCGGAAATGGGCCTTGGATCCAGAAATGGAGAGTTCCAGAATGTGGGCTTGGATCCGGTATGGTTGAGTTCCGGAAATGGGTTCGGATCCGGTATGGGTCGATTTCCGGAATTGGGTTAGATCCGATATCATGCATCCGGAATTGATCCGGAAGTAGATGTGATCCGGAATGGATCCGGTTTCGGTGGGGATCCAGAATGGGATCTGATTTCTTTTAGAATTCAGTTAGAGATCCGGTTTTAATTTGGAATCCGGATTCGAATAGTTCCGAACTTTGAGTTCGGAATACTATTCCGAATATAGTTTCTGGAGGGAGAACATTTGCGGATAAGAATACAATAGGTTATCCGGTATTCTTCGAATTGAAAGTGTTATGGGATGTGGTGTGATATGTTATTATACATATACACTAGTAAGTGTAATGGATCCATAAGCACTGGTAGTAACTGTAACGAGGAATAGGCATAAAGTAAATTGTAATTCCCATTGACCTGAAATGTGGGATAGGCATAAAGTAAATTGCAATTCCCATTTCATAGTGTGACGTGAAACGCGGAATAGGCATAAAGTAAATTGTAATTCCCGTTTAAGTGGAAATGGAGAATAGGCATAAAGTAAATTGTAATTCCCATTTCATAGTTTAGAAATTAAGGAACATGCATAAAGTAAATTGTAATCTCTACTTCCACTCCAAGAAATAGGCATAAAGTAACTTGTAATTCCTTGGATATGAGCGATGATCTAGAATCTATAATGATTCGTAGTAGGCTCTCAAATGTGATAATATGACTTTCTGGATGTTAGTCATACTCATGGAATCGGGTATGTTCCCGTCATTGCAAGATGAGTAGGCGTACGGTAAGAATGGTGACAAACCAGGTTTGTTTATATGCTTTGAATATCTGAGTTTCCAAAGCTGTTAATGTTTTAATTTGAAATTGGATGTTCTCACTAGGCGTAATGCTAATCGTTTCAAATTAAATTTTCTTACCAGGTACGAGCTCGGGGAAATAGCGGGAAGAGGGACAAGTGCTTTTGGTATTCAACTTTTGTTGTTAAGTGGAGAAGTTAGCTATTGCGAGGATTCTTTTGATGAATTACCTAGATAACAAATTAAATCTAATCATAGTTGGCATGATTAGATTAATAGGTTATTTTGAGAATTTGAAATATGTATATATGAACCTCATAGTTAATTCTCTACTTATGTATAAAAGTTTGGATGATATTATGACTAACCTTGTTGAATTTTAAGGTTTAAATTGGCCCTGATTTTTAGGGTGTTACAGTTGTCATCTCTGACAGAGTCAAAAGAGACTTTCTAGACTCTGATTCTGATTCAGAGGTTGATGAGCAAATCCTTTGGGCACCAGAGAGAGTTATGCATAAAACAAAATCAACCACAGTTAGATCTGGGATTTTAAACAATACTATTTTTGTTTCAAAGAACAAACCCAGAATTCCAATCTGTCCTGATTTTGGGGACATGTGTGTCAGAGCTTTATCTTCTCTGGAATTAGAAAAGAAAAGTCAAGAAAAAGCCAAGATTAAACCAACTACTCAACCTTCAAAACCTAATGTTTTTAAACCAATCAGATTCACTCCTGAACAAAAAGGAAAATGAAAAGTCAATGACAGTCCTACTTTTAACAATGCCGTGAATCACAAAGGACACAACACTTTTTGGGCCAAGGAAAACCATCATCAGAGGAATGCTAGTTTTAGTTCCAAGAAAACAACTCTAGATAGGAAGTTTAGCAAAACCTCGGATTCTAGAATTTTTAGTTTCTAAAAGGCATGTAATCCAATGATGATAAATGAAAACAGAAGTTTATTACAATCATCTTTGTGTTCTGTAAATTGTAATTGCATTAATCTTCTGTGGTAACTCAAAAATCAGCTTAATGGTCCCCATTGCATTCTGAGAGGGTCACCAGAAATGAAAAATTCAAAGACCAAACCTTAGAAGAAGCATGGAAAAGCCTCTAGCAAACCATCAATGAATGGAAAGCTAGATGGTCAATCCAATACTTCCAAGCTTAAGCAAAAAGGACCCATCATGAAATAGGTACCTAAGAAACTCTAAATTTGTCTTGTAGAAACAGCATGTGCAAATTTGGTACTTTGATTTTGGATGTTCAAGGCACATGACTGAAAATAAAGAGTTGCTAACCTCATTCAAAGACAAAATGGGAGGTGCTATAACTTTTGGTGGAGACGGGCAAGGACAGATCAGTGGCTATGGAGTATTGACAAATGGAGGTGTATCAGTTTCTAAAGTTGCTTATGTAGAAGGGCTAAATCGTAATTTACTTAGCATAAGTCAACTCCATGATCATGGTTGATGTCAAATTTAAGAATAAATATTGTTCACTATTAGTTTCAGATTCTCGTCAAGAATTGCTTAGAGCAGATAGAAAGGGAAACCTCTATCACATTAATTTCAATCCAAACAAAAGTTCTAATACAGAGAAACTCTGTTTAGTCTCTTTGAACAATGAAGATGTCTGGCTCTGGCATAAAAGATTTTCACATCTAAATTTTTCAACTCTTGACAAGCTTGTGAAACTTAACATGGTAAAAGGCTTACCACCTCTGAAATTTGACAGAGACCATCTATGTTCAGCATATGAAATGGGTAAGCTCAAAAAAGCTTCACACAGAACAAAGAGTGATCACAATTGCCCTAGACCGTTGCAGATGTTACATGTTGATCTCTGTTGTCCAATTTCTATGCAAAGTCTATCTGGCAAGAAATATATTCTTGTTTTAATTGATGAATATTCAAGTATACCTGGGTTGAGTTCATCAGAGCAAAGTCTGATGTCCCAGAGGTACTAATAGATCTGTTGAAAAGAATTCAGGTGTTGCTAAGTTTAAAAGTGCAGAAATGGAACATAATTCAAAAATGCTAAACTTGAATCATACCTTATAGAAGAAGGTATTTCTCAGAACTTTTCTGTTAGGTCTATGATCTTCAACAATCCAAGAACTAGTAACAAGAAGATGTAGAAGCTTTATTAGAAAAGTAAATCTAAACTAGAGAGAACACAATGTGATTAGAGAGCTACATCTTGAATTATAAAACTTGTTATTACAAACTACATTACATGTCCTATTTATAGTCTACATCTTTTGTTACATTGCTTAAGCACAAGCCCTTTAACACTGCTATTGCTTTACAAAACTTTCTAATATAAAGGACAACTTCAGTGTCCTAACATTTTCTGCTGCAAGAACCCCTCAACAGAATGGAGTTGTTGAGAGATGAAACAGAACACTTGTAGAAGCTGCCAGAACAATGCTAGCAGGATCTGATCTTCCAACCAATTTCTGGGCAGAAGCAGTCTCAACAGCTTGTTTTACCCAAAACAGAGCTATAATAGTAAAAAGATTCAAAAAGACTGCTTATGAACTCATCAACAGCAGAAAGCCAGATGTGAAATACTTTCATGTTTTTGGCTGTAGATGCTTCATTTTTAATGACATAGATCAACTTGGAAAGTTTGACAAAAAGGTTGATGAAGGAAAATTCATTGGATATTCTCTAACTTCAAAAGCCTACAGATTCTACAATATCAGAACAAAGGTCATTCTGGAGAGCATCAATGTGTCTTTTGATGACAAAGATTCAAAGATCTCTGACATTCCAACAATAGAGAAGATACATATCAGAGAGGAGCCTAGTTCCTCTAAATCAAGAGAATCATAACTTAATCTGATATTTAATGATTTCTTTGATGATGAAGATTCCTCTGACCTCATCAAGAGAGGCAATCAAGTTCAAGGTTCTGAAGGATCACAACAAATAGGTACATCTCTATCTAGTCCTTCAAATACTTCACCTTCTACTTCTTTGACTACGGGTGCAATTCAATGAGACAACTCAAACCTACGGTTAGAAGAGGAACCTGAAACAGAACCTGAGCCATCATCCCCATTGATGACAAACATTGGAAAAAAGTCCATATACAACAACACATCCTCATAGAGCCATGTTGGTACCTTTCAGAGCAATGAAGCTACACTCCAGAGCAGTGTTCTTCAGAGACATGAAGTTGTCTTACCCCAAAAACGTTTAGAAGCACAGAATCCACCTTATGTCCATGCTTCAATGACAAGATGGACAAAGGATCACCCTCATCATCAAATCATAGGTGCTCCTGAAGATGGTGTCAAGACAAGATCTGCAACAATCAATGAGGCTTGCTTTGTGAACTTTCTAAGTATCATAGAGCCAAAGAAGGTCTCTGAAGCCCTTGATGATCCAAATTGGATAGACGCAATGCAAGAAGAGCTTCTGGAATTTGAAAGAAACAAATTTTGGTCCTTGGTTTCTCTACCCAATGACAAATCTGCTATTGGAACCATGTGGGTGTTCAGAAACAAGAAAGATGAAGATGGAATCATCATCAAAAATAAAGCTTGGTTGGTTGTCAAAGGATACTGCCAAGAAGTAGGCATTGATTATTATGAAACCTTTGCTCCAGTTGCTAGGTGGTAGCGGAAAATCGTATAGTTCCACAAAGTGGCCACAATGTTCGCACAGTAGGGGCGCAAGTATACACCTCAACTATGGTCGCTACAAGTAATAAAGTGGTAAATATACCGAGATCGTATCCACAGGGATTGGACTTCAAAGTTTCGAGTACTAAGTCGATATTACACCGATTTCAATAATAGAAGAATAAAATATTTTGAGCGAGTTTGGTGTTTTTTAATAATAATAAAATCTAAACATATAACTAAAATGAGTATGGGTGTAAGTTTCCTTGAGATGAACGTAGTAACAAAATGGTTAGTTACTTTGTAACACGAAATGACTATAAAAATCCCGATCTCTCGAAATGATGATTTATATAAACCGGTCCTACAAAGTTCCCATAAAGTGTCCATTGTTACCGACTCTCAATCTTGCCGATTTAATTAAGTTTGACTCTAAACGTCAAGTTCTACCAGTATGGAGATTTATACCCAAATCTCTCTGTGATATAGATCTCGACCGGAGTTTGAACCTTAATAAATCATACAAACCCGCCTCTCGACATGGTTATCAAAGACTCTCTCAATTCTTTGTGCATCACTTAAGCCGTATTTCGAATCCGCCCCTCTCGAGGTCAAGATCTAATATTAACACTTCAAAGTGATTGGATTATCCGCGTTGAGTTTAAGTCCTGACTCAAGTGACCAATCTCGAGAGTTAGTAACGATGGCCACACCCAAGTGTTGCCTACTAGTCTCAAGTTTGCTCACACCCACACCCAAGGGGTGCTTAGCTCTTAATTAAAGTAGAAGACATAACGAGATAAGAAAAGAGTGCTTGCATAAAATTAAAAAGATGCCCACAGTAACTCACTGTGGGCAGGAATTACAAATACAAGGGAATTAAAACTACAAGTCTTCAAGCTTTTAATAAACTTGAAAAAGTTCCTAAGTGCAGTAAATGTAAGGAGATAGTTCAGATGAAAAATGATACCAAATGAAAGACCCAATGCTCCATTATATAGCTCCATAAAGTAGCAAATCCAATGGACAAAAGGACCCTTCAACCCTTTGGTCAAGAACCCAAGCATGCCTTCTTGAAGATTTTCAGGGATTTTCCCATGCCTTTAGCCATGCTTCAGCTCTTATTTTATTATTGTTGGTGACCAGATTTAAGCTTTGTCCAATGTTGAGAAGAAGTGGTCCATCCGTGCCCGCAGTGGGATGCCTTCGTGGTCACAATGGCCAAAATCGCTGCACAATATTAAACCTAAAAATTGATGCAAATAACCATAAAACGTCCTCAACAACTCCAAATAAAAAATAAATCAACAAAAGGAAAAACACGAACACGTAAACAGAAAACACAACTAAAATGGAAGAAAATCACACAAATGATGTGTAAATAACGCTCAAAATAAGAGTTATCACTAGGCTAGAAGCAATCAGAATATTTCTAGCTTATGCAACTCACAAAGGGTTCAAAGTATATCAGATGGATGTCAAATCTGCCTTTCTGAATGGCAAATTACATGAGGAAGTATATGTCCAACAACCACCTAGATTTGAGAATTCTGAGTTTCTAGACCATGTTTACCTAAGACAAAGCTTTGTATGGCCTTAAACAAGCTCCCAGAGCCTGGTATGAAACTCTCTCAAACTTTCTGACAATCAATGGCTTTGAAAAAGGTGTTGTGGATACTATCTTATTTATTAAGAGATACAAGCATGAGCTTCTTTTAGTACAGATATATGTTGATGACATTATTTTTGGGTCTACAAATCAAAAGTATTGTGATAGGTTTTCAGAGTTGATGAAAAGTGAATTTAAGATGAGCATGATGGGAGAATTTCATTCTTTCTGGGATTGCAAGTCAAACAAACTATCAGAGGAACTTTTATAAGTCAATAAAAATATGTCTCTGATATTTTAAGAAAATACAAACTCAACAATTCAACTCCCATGAAAACACCTATTGCCACTCAAGTAAAACTTGACCATGATCCTGATGGTCAACCGATGTCAAAATCTATAGAGGCATGATAGGGTCACTTTTATACTTAACAGCAAGCAGACATGATATAATGTTTGCAACTTGTCTTTGTGCTAGATTCCAAGCTAATCCGAAGGAATCTCATTTGTCTGCTGTCAAAAGGATTTTCAAATATCTCAAAGGGACTCAATTTTTGGGTCTCTGGTATCCTCTTAAGTATGGTTTTGAGCTAGTAGTGTACACAGATTCAGATTATGGAGGATGCAGGAATGATAGAACGAGCACTTCTGGTAGTTGTCAACTACTTAGAGAGAAGCTAGTGAGTTAGATATCCAAAAACCAAAATTGTGTGAAAACCTCTACAGCATAAGCAGAATATGTGGCTGCTGCTAGTTGTTGTTCACAAGTAATCTGGATGAAAACTCAACTTAGAGACTATGGTCTTGAGTTTGCAGAGTTCCAATTCTCTATGACTCCAAAAGTGCCATTGCAATCATAGCAAATCCTGTTCAGCACTCAAAGACAAAGCACATTGACATAAGGTACCACTTTATTAAAGATCATGTTGAAAAAGTCACAATTGAGATGTACTTTGTCTCAACTGACTTTCAACATGCTGACTTGTTTACAAAACCTCTTGATGAGAGGAGATTTAACTTCTTAATCAGCAAGTTGGGTATGCTAATATGTCTTCCTAATCTCTAGACAAGAGATCAGAGTCTCTGATGTCTACCTCAGAGCCTCTGATAGAGTAATTAGGTAGCATAGTTTTGTCAGAACCTCTAATGTTATCTTCAGAGTTACTTAAGCATACTTTCAACTGTTCTTGTTTCTTAGAGCCTCTGATCTGTCCACCGGAGCCTCTTTATTTTGTGTGTGTTTTTATTTGTCTATTGTGAATATTATCCTTTTTGTTTAAATTATGCACAATTTAAGGGGGAGCTTAAAAGGATTTGTTTCGAAAGAAATAGATCATCTTTTATGGGGGCGCAAGTCCAATACTTCAGAATCTCTGAATATTATGACTTGGCGGGCAACAATCTTGAAGAAAAAATTTTTAGAAGGGAAAACCTATTTTGATAAAAACACTTTTGTATATATCTCTAAACTCCTTATTCAGAATTTAGTTTCTGAAACTTCATCAGAGCCTCTGTAATGCTTTCTGAAGTTTAATCCATGTTTAAAGAGTTCCTAGATTACTTCCACATCAATGTTAGGATTTTTAAATAATTTTTGGTATTAAAGGTGAAACTTCTTGAGAAAGGGTTACTTGTATCACTATCAGAGGAAGTACTCATCAGAGCCTGTGTTGTTTTAGAAAGTCTTATACGATTTCTGAAATAACGTCTACTCTGGATGCGGGTTATTTCTGAGAATAACCCATCTGTCACCCACTGAAAAACCACCGTGACGGTTCCATCTCAGAATGTTAGTCCCGGAGGGTTATACAAGTTTGTAGAAGGGGGGGGGGTTGAATACAAACACACATATTTTTACTTTCTACATTGTTTATTGATATAATCAAACAATTTACAACTTGTTGCGGAACAAGATTAAGGACTAAGCCTAATCTGAACAAGTTATGAGAACACTAAGTTCTTGCACTAGAATTAAGACAGAAAGGAGATAAGAATATAACTAATAATATTCTAACACTAAGAGAGAAAGAAGAAGATGGTCGAGCACTTCAATTCTGAAGTAGAGTTCTTCTTATATACTGCATGCATGTAATGCGTAGAAGTACAACTTTACACGTGGCAACAGTTGATTGGTTGCATGATTTGACCTTTGTAGACAACCTAGTAGCCGCATGATGAACAGTGTAGAATTAGAGTTTGTTGTACGATTCTGGACAAAAGGGATGTTCGTTCTGACAGTTCGTACGGAGACGTGCAAGGGGATAAGACAAAAGTAACTTGTAGAGTAGACTTCATGATCAGCGTTCGTTGAACAGTACTTTATCAGCGAGTGACAAAGCTCAACGATCGCCGAAGTCTTCTACTTGAAACTTCACGTTGAATGGACAGGTCTTGGCTTCGCTGATATCCGCATCAGTTCATTAGTAGACTTTGTCGCTGATTCTTGGGCTTGATCTTCGACTTCAGCGTAGAATCTTTGTTGACGTGAAACTTGTCTTCAGGAATCATAAGTAAACAACTAAATCTTATCAGCGATCATCACAGAGACTGAACAGGCTCAGAGTTACTGGATGAACAGTGTTCGCTGAATGTCTATTCTAAATAGCATGTGTTTCCTATCAGCGGTACTGTAGAGTCATAGTACTTATCAGCGATAGTGAAACTCCAATACATATTGTTTACTTACAATTTTCACTAAGTGTTTCTTAAAGAGTCATTATCAAATCATTGAGGGTTTGGATCAACAATCTCCCCCTATTTGATTATGACATAGCAACGAAGGAAAATTGCTAAGTATGAAAACATAAGGATAAAAAGAACTAATAAAATATTTGTCCCTTTTACTGTTTTCTAGGATCTTTTGAGTACTGATGGAGTAAAGTACATTCGCTGAAAATTTTCTTTTAACTTCGTATAAGTTACAGAGGGAAGTGGAAAAATTACAAGTACAGCAAATTAAATTACAAGTACAAAAGATATAAGCTGACAAAGGATAGAAGAATTTACAGGAAATCCTATCAGCTATTCGGGTTCTTCCTTCATGAGAAGTTCATCAAGGGTTCTGGTGGAGGGAATCATCCAGTCAGGGACTTTTTCTCCAAGGTCCCTTCTACTCTGTGCTTCTTTGAATATCAGGGGCTTCATGAAGTGTCCGAGGAGATCATTTCTGAATCTGCACCAGTAGATGAGATCCCTAAGCTGTTCAATGGGAGTGATGGGTAGCTCAGAGATACGTTGAAAATGTTCTCGTCCTTCGTAGTCGTGAAAGAAGATACCATAAGGTTCGCTTAGGACTTTACCAGGGACGAAACGTTCACTAGGGGGCTGAGAGGTGTCGAGAGCTGAGAGATCAGGTTCAGGACCAAGTACCTCAGCGCGTGAGAAGCCGATTCCTGTTTCATTTCTGATAGGAGGACCTGAGTCTGAGGGTATTATCATTTTCTTTGCAGAGGCCCTTCTTCGTTTTGGAACAGGAGTAGGAGGAGGAGGAATATCCACAGCAGAAGAAACCAAGTCGATCTGTTGATTTAGAAGTTTCTCGACATGATTTTTGAATTGAGAGCGTGATTGCTGAATGGATATTCTAATCTCCAACCATTCAGAGAAACCGTACTTCTTGATAGTAGCAGCATAGATGGTTTCCTTGATACCGTTTTCTCTGAATAAGTCGGCCTCAACAACTGGAACACCTATGGTTGTTCTTCCCCTGATGTTCACCTTGTGAATTCTGGCAGCCCGATATCGATAAGTCAGTCTTTCTTTGCACCATTCCAAGGTAGAGTCAGATACCTTGGTCTTTTCTTCAACGATTTTCTGGGCGTCTTCCCATAACTGACGTTGGACTTCAATGGCAGTCTTCTTCAGATCAGGGTCTTTCACCGATTGTTGGGCAAGTTAAATGGCGTAGGCTTTATCTTTTTCTTCAGTTTCCCTTCGTTCGGCGAGTAGTCTTTCAGCTCTGAGGTGATCAACGAACTCTTTCTTTGTCAGTCTGATCTTAGTAGGTTTAGGAGCGACTTTGGAATGCGGAAGGATGATTCGCTGATCCTCAAGCTTCTTGATCATTTCTTCTCTCTTTTTCTGCTCCTTTTCACTTAGCTCTCGAGGAGCCTAGGAAGGTCTGTTTTTGTGAGAGAGCAATTCTTCTTCTTGTTCTTCAGGTGAAATCCAAGACTGGGATTATGTCTTCAGCTCTTGTGGCTGGGATTATTGTTGGTGCGGCAGTATGAACTTCAGCTGGATCCTCAAGTAGGAGAGAGGACTAGCTGAAACACAGTGATTGTTTAAGTAAGAAGAGTTGGGGAAGAAAGAGATAGAGAAAAGAATAAGGTTTACGTGTATAGAGGTTTTATGGAGAGGAGAACTGATATAGAGAAAGGATAGAGGAGGGATGCAGTATAAGGGAACAGAATGTATGTTACCTGACAAACTGGCTTTCTGAAGAGAATAGACAAGTTGTCTTCAGAGGAAACACCTTTGTTTTTGCCTTTGTCACCTTCAGATGCTTCAGGCCTTTTGGTGGTCCCCTCCCCTGATTGTTCTGTGATGACAACCCCTTTTTGAGCTGGGGCTTTCTTGATAGGCTGGACGAAGAAGAAATCATCATCGTCATCATCATCATCATTTTTAGGAGATGATGATGATGTCGACGGCTTCATCGTCTTCAACTTCTTCTTCAGATTCATCCTCGTCAGCATAGGGTTTGGTGACATCAGCAACAGCTTCATCACGTTGCTCTTCGAGTTGCTCCCCCTCAGATACAGAGGGAGGTTTCTCGGTTCCCTCAGGGTTTCAACTCCTTGAGGTTGTTCAGTTGTAGTAGCAGCAGCAGTCGTCTCCCCCTCAGCCGCATGGGGAGGGTCTTCAAGATTTTCTTCTCCCCCTCAACATTATGGGGAATGTATTCAGTTGTCTTCTCCCCCTCTTCCTCATGATGAGTGGGGGAGGAAACCGTAATATCAGCAGCAACGTCTGGCTGAGAATCACTGTCTTCTTGGCCAGTGAGTCCCATGCAAATTTCAATCACTGCTAATCTGTCTTCCATGCCAGATATAGCAGGAGTGAGTCTGTGAAGATCCTCTCGATCAACCTGAGTAAAATGTGAAGGAGCACATGTGGGGGCATTCAGGCGGTCAAAGATTTGCTGCAGTAGGTTGGTGGCTTGCTTTGCTACCTCTGTTGTCAGTGTTTTGAGATTCTCTCCAGCGTCTGTAACCGCTGATAAGTTAGTGGAGAGAGTGGTATTGTAAGAGTCCACCTTTGTCACCAGATCTTTCAGGGAGTTGTGAATATCTCCCAAATTAGGACCTGCAACAGTAATTAACTTATGAACAAAGGAAAGCTCCAAAGTTGGGGATTTGAGAGAGTAGTGTTTCGGATTTTGTGTATAACTGCAGGCGGGTGGGTGAAGTCCTCGAAGCTTTGATAGCCTGAGTAGTGTTCCATGTCGCCTTCTAGAGTGCCTTGGCGAATAGAAGTGCCTGCAGATCCTATATTTACATCCATCATCCTATGTAGAGTATCAGCAGCTGTATCATGTAAGATGAGTGGGAGGAACAACGGTTGAGAAGAGGGATTTGGTGCGGGGTTCAGCGATGGATTCGCTGAGAAATACTTCTTCAGTCCTTAGGGAGTCTGAAGGAGGGGGGTTCAGTTCCAGATTTATATCCTCAGCGTTTAGGGACGCTGAGATTGGTATGGAAGGGATGGCTTTATCAGCTATGGTAGAGCGTACCACGGAACTATCCAGCGACTCTTGTACAAAAGGAGTCGCGGAGTCTTCAGTCGTTGATGGCTTGGAGGGTTGCTCCTTGGTTTTCTTGATCCTTTCAGATTCAAGTTGGGTAGTAGAGGGTTTCCTTTTTCGAGAAGGAGTAGAGGTTGCAGCCAGGGTATCAGCAGTTGGGTTTACCACTGAGGTAGCCGCAGAAGTAGAAGAAGGAGGATTAAGAATAGATAAGATTGTAGAAAGACGTACCTCGTTTGGCATGGGGCTGAAGTCGAGCACCTTAGGGCCAACCTGAGAGAGTCTCAGGTCACCCACTTTTGGGTATTTGTCTCCAAGTCCATGTAGAAAGATAGCACTAACAAACCGGGGATATGGAACACATGTTGGTCGGTCAGCCATATCCACCCTTAGCACCAGATCGTCATAGATGATTGATGCCCAGTCAATGTGAAGACCTTTCAGCATTGCATATCCCATGGCCTGTTGAGGTTGAGTGTCTTGATCAGAGGAAGCAGTTTTTGCTGTCATGCAACTGATCAAATGAGCGAAGATGAAGTTCATCTCGCTTGGCATCTTTGATTTCTTGATCAGGGTCAGCTTCTTCCCAGGGAGTTTATCTCTCCCTGTTTCCCACACATAATTCATTGCATCAAAGAATGCAGTGATTGCTTCCCTGTCGGCTAGGTATTTGGGGTTTAGCAGAGGGATAAAGCGTTGTTCTTTTGTGGCAGCCGGGAGGTTTAGTGCACGCCTGATAGTAGTAGGGTTTATCTTGGAGGTTCCATATTTGGTGTCACAAAGAATGACATCAAGCAGTTTCTTTGGGTCTTTAGGTGAGGGTACCTGAGCTCTTCTGGCAGTATACCAGAACTGAGCTAGAAGAGATCAATGAGCAGGGGGTGCAATAGTCAGAGCTGTCGATATGGGACAGGTCTTGAGAAAATTAACAGCGTCATCAAGATGTGTGACCTGCTTCTTTTGAGGGAAATCGAAAAGAGAATAATGGTTGTTGTGTTGGAAGGTAACTTGCTCAAGTTTGAACTTAACCTGAGGAGCCTTTGTGAGAACTACTTTCTTAGCAGTAGGAGATTTGGAGGTAGGAGCTTCAGTAGTAGATGCCATTTCTATTTATAATATAAGAATAAGAACAGAAGATCTTAAAATGGATAAAATATCCAAAATAAGGGTTTTAGGGTTTTCGCACATTCCATTAAGACAAGAATTATCTTAATAGAAATTAGGGTCTTTCTAGGTTTGAAAAAAAATCAAAACTAGTGAATGTCTTATTTTCCAGTTTCCATTTTAAAGAAGGATTCTGGAAAAACATATGAAGAACAAGTTTAAGATTTTTGTTTTAAAACTTAAAGAACAACCATGAAGATTGTGTTCATAAAATCATGAAAGAAAACGATTTCATTTTAAGAGAGTTCTTTTGTTTGATCTTTTAAAAACAATGATAAGATCATAAACAAGTTAATAAAGGTAAATAACAAGAATATTAACCTTAGTTGTTGAAGACGAAGATGAACGATTTCTGGAAATGAAAACTTCAATATGCAACAGTGTTCTTTTCTTGGAAGAGAAGTTGTTCGCGTAAAGGTAAAAATATAAACTCGAATGGTTTATATAGTGTGAGTAGAGAGAGAAAAACTATGAGCGGGAAAAGTTTTTCATGATGACACGGACACGTGTTTGAATAAGATTGGTTGAGAAAAACGAAACGTGCAAACGTGTGTTAGAAAAAGAACGTGCCAGGGTTTATCCGTTTGATGACGTCACAAACGTCCTTTCATATTTTAGGATGTCTCTGAGGATTTTGAAAACTCAGGGATATTTTGAAAATATGACGCACTGAATAAAAATATCAGTGTTAGTTTTTAGAAATTTCAAAGTATCACTGAAAGGAAGAGATATTCAGCGATGCAATTTGTTTTGAAATCTTTCAGTTCTAGGCGAACGTCAGCGAGCTAGAGAGAACATACCTTGATATCAGCGAATCAATTTTGTTCAGAGAGAAGATGATTCATAGGTTATATAAGTTCATTGTTATCACTGATCAAATGTGAACCACTGAAGATTTTACTCTTCAAAGTTCAGCATTCCAAGCTCGCTGATGAGAAAGTTGAATCTTGTCTCATCAAAAGGTTTGGTAAAACGATCAGCTAACTGAAAGTCAGTTGGGATAAAATGAAGTTCTATATCACCATTCATCACATGATCTCTGATAAAATGATACCCGATTTCGATGTGTTTGGTCTTTGAGTGTAGCACTGGATTGTTGGTTATAGCGATGGCACTTGTGCTGTCCCAATAGATTGGAATCTTTGAGAGCTGAAGATCATAGTCCAGTAGTTGATTTCTCATCCACAAGACCTGAGAGCAACAGCTTCCAGCGGCTACGTACTCAGCTTCAGCAGTTGAGGTGGAAACTGAGTTTTGCTTTTTACTTGTCCAACTTACCAGCTTTCCACCCAGGAGCTGACAGCCTCCTGTGGTGCTTTTCCTATCTAATTTGCAATCTGCAAAATCACTATCTGAATAGGCAATTAGATCAAACCCTGAGTCTTTGGGATACCAAAGACCTAGGTTAGGAGTACCTTTAAGGTAACGAAAGATTCGCTTTGCAGCGATCAAATGAGATTCCTTAGGTTCAGCTTGATATCGTGCACACAAACAGGTTGCATACATAATATCAGGTCGGCTAGCTGTAAGATACAGAAGAGAGCCGATCATCCCACGATACGCTGTGACATTAACAGGTTTTCCAGAAGGATCATTGTTTAGTGTCAGCGGCGGTGCCATAGGGGTTTTCATAGCTGAACTCTGAGTTAAATCAAATTTCTTCAGCATATCTTTAACATATTTCCCCTGATTAATGAAAGTTCCCTTTTCATTTTGTTTTATCTGAAGACCAAGGAAATATGTTAGCTCACCCATCATACTCATTTTATATTCTGCTTTCATTCTTTCAGCGAAACGAGTACACAAGTCAGGGTTAGTGGAACCAAATATAATATCATCGACATATATTTGAACAAGAATAATATGACCTTTAACTTTCCTGAAAAATAGAGTTTTGTCAATCTGACCACGTTCAAATTTTTCAATATGGAGATAAGTAGAGAGAGTGTCATACCATGCACGAGGAGCTTGCTTTAAGCCATAAAGTGCCTTATCCAGTTTATAAACATAACCTGGATGCTTAGGATCTAAGAATCCTGGAGGTTGTTCCGCATAGACTTCTTCATTCAGCTTTCCATTTAGAAACCCTGACTTGACATCCATTTGATAAACTTTAAAGTCTTTGTGTAAAGCGTAAGCTAAGAATAGACGAATAGCTTCAAGTCTTGCCACTAGGGCGAATGTTTCGTCGTAATCTATACCTTCCTCTTGTCTGTATCCCTGAGCAACAAGTCGAGCCTTGTTGCGGGTTACAGTTCCATGCTCATCCAACTTTTTTCGATAGACCCATTTAGTGCCTATCACTGACTTGTCAGATGGTCTTGGAATGAGCTTCCAAACTTTGTTTCTTTCAAATTCTGTCAGCTCTTCTTGCATAGCGCTGACCCAGTTTGGATCTCTGAGGGCATCATCTGTTTTCTTTGGTTCAATCAGAGAAATAAAGTTAACAAATAAACAAATATTACCTGCACTTCGTCGAGTCTGAACACCAGCGTTTGGATCACCAAGAATTTGTTCAATGGGGTGATTGATAGTCCATCGCTGAGCCGGAGCATAAGTCGCTGACTCAATCTGAACTTCTGGATGAGCTGAAGATGAGGCTTCAACAACTTCTGGTATATCAGCCAAGAGAGGAGTATGTGCAGATGTCATTTCATTCACTGATTGCTGAGGAGTAGATGGTATGTCTGAGATAGAAGGTTCAGAAGCAGACATAGTGTTAATAGGAACAACTGACACCCATGATGTTTCAGCTTCACTATTCTGCATGTTTGGGATGAAAGTAGGATCATCATCTTCAACGGGATGGGTATGAGGAGTGGGATTGTCTACTGAATCACCAAGATGAGAAAACATCCATTGATTTAGTTCTTCATTATCAGCAGAAGGTTTAGAGTTTGCTTAACTGGATTCGTCAAAGGTGACGTGGATAGTTTCTTCAACAGTCTGTCTTCTTCGATTGAAGACTCTGAAGGCTTTGGAAACTGAAGAGTATCCAAGAAAGATTCCATTGTCAGCCTTAGGATCAAACTTTCCAAGGGCATCTTTGTTGTTCAGTATGAAACACTGACATCCAAAGATGTGAAGAAAGCTAATTGAAGGCTTTCTCCCATGGAAGAGTTCATAGACTGTCTTCTTGAATCTTTTGACTATCAGCGACCTGTTTTGAGTAAAACAAGCAGTGTTGACAGCTTCTGCCCAAAACTGAGTAGGCAGGTGAGAATCGCTGAGCATTGAACGTGCAGCTTCGATGATAGTTCGATTTCTTCTTTCAGCGACTCCATTTTGTTGCGGTGTTCTCACTGAGGAAAAATTGTGAGAAATACCCTTGCTTTCAAAGAAGGAATCAAGAGAACTGTTTTTGAATTCAATACCAAGATCACTCCTTATTGAGCGAACGGTCATGTTGTTAAGGACTTCCATTTTCCTGACAAAGGTGATGAGTTCTTCAGGGGTGTCACTCTTAGAACGGAGAAACATTACCCAGATATAGCGAGAGAATTCATCAACTATGACCAATGTATATTTCTTTCCAGCGATGGATTGTTTGTTAACAGGGCCATATGGAGAAGTTGTAGAAGAGATGACACTGATGAAACTTGCTTAGTCTTGAAGCTTGCTTTGGTATGTTTCCCTTTCTCACACGCTGAACATAAGGACTCCTTGGCGTATGAGTGTTGAGGTAGACCAGTGACTAACTCTTTATAAGAAAGAGTATTCAGTGTCTTGAAGTTGAGATGAGAGAGCCTCTTATGCCATAGCCAGTTGGCATCAGATGAGGCTTTTGAGAAGAAACAGGAGTTCTCAGTGGTTGTAGAGTCCATGTCTATAACATAAACATTTTCCATACGGTATCCGCTGAGAGCTATCTTCTCCTTTTTGTCAGTGACAAAACAGGACTCCTTAGTGAAAATCACTTTATTATCATTGTCGCACAGCTGACTAATGCTTAGAAGATTGTGCTTCAGTCCTTCGACATATGCGACTCTTCTGAAAGTTGTTGTACCATTAGAGAGTACACCAAACCCTCGGTAATAGCCTTTTCCATTTCCACCAAAGGTCACAGAGGGACCCTTCTCTTCCTTATATTCAGTGAGCAGGTTTTTCTTTCCGGTCATGTGTCTAGAGCATCCGCTATCGAGATACCAGATACCCTTCCGAACCTGCAAACAAAGGAAGATCAGTTTGACTTGGGCACCCATTTAACCATGGGTCCACACTTGTCAGTGGTGGTAGAGGAAGTGGAAGGTTCAGCAATCTTCGCAGCATTTGAAGATTCATCGTCAGAATTATTCTTCATTTTGGTTAATTTCTTAACCTCAGTGGTCTTCTTTGTCTTGGGGGCATTGATCTTCACCTTAGCTAATTTTTCAGCTTTAGTGGATGTGGGGCACTTACTAGCAATATGGTTTGTATGTCCACAGTGATAACATTTCCTATAACTAAAAGTAGCTTTAGTATCATTTGCATGCTTACCCGTTAATTTTAAATGAGCAGGGCCAGCACCAAGTATACCTTTGGCATTGGAAATGGGTGGAACAATCAGTTCTTCAGATTTCTTACCAATAATAACCACTCTGATTCTAGGAGTAGATCGCTAAATGAATCCAGGGATCTTATTCTTGGAATTAGAGGGATAAGTTACTGAAGCTTTAGAAGCATTCAGCTTAGGTACAAAGGTACCCTTCTGAGGTTTTGGATAAACAATTTTCTCTTTACCTTTAGAAGTTAAGGTAGAGATTTCCTCAGGGATAGGAGTTTTTGAAGAGGAACACTGAGAGGATGATGTGTCAGGGATAGAGGATACGAAAGTTCCAAATTTGAGCATGAAACGATCAGTGGTTGGTTCTAGAGTATCAACTTTGTAACCAAGACCACGTTTATCACTCAGGGGAATTTGAGACTTGATTATCTCAGTGATCGTTGTTGAGGATTTACACCATCCTTCAACAGTAGCTTTTTCAGCTTTTAATGCAGCGATAACTTCTTCGCGTTCGATTTTGACTAGCTGATTTATATGAACTTGATCTTTTAAATCTTCTTCAATTTTAGAAAGATGTTCTATTTGAAGGTGACAGTTTTTAAGTTGTTCAGCGAGATCAAGGTTTTGATTTTCAACAACAGTTTTGCCATTCATGGCATCATATAAACTCATAGTCAGGAGATCGATATTTCGAAGACTATCAGCTTCATCGATATCTGAAATATGTGTAAAGAAGGAAGGTGATACCTTAGTAGCAGAGGCTGAAGTAGAGGGAATGTCAGAATT